>CAJUYG010000546.1:73402-126516 GCA_910591675.1 Galerucella calmariensis | reverse complement strand
GGAAGAAAGGGAGGACAATATTTAGAAAAATGAGGAGCGACATAGCTAACCTATGTCTTTTGGAAAAATAACCAACACTTAAGCGCACTCGCCCTATCCGGTTCACTGCTCGCTTTGCAAACGAGGCTTACCGACAACCTAAGGAACGAGCACTATATCACATTGTGGTACTACGTGCATCCGTGCAGGAAAAAGTCAATCGCTAACCACTCAGTTTAACATGTGACGTACTTAACAGGTAAAATAAAAAACTCTAGGAATGTCTGTTGAAAAAAGAACCAACTTGTGAAAGAAATGCAGGATAATATTCAGAAAAATAAGGAGCGACATAGCTTACCTATGTCTTTTGAAAAAATAACCAACTTGCGAAAGAAAGGGAGAAAAAAATTTAGAAAAAAGAGGAACGGCATAGCTTATGTCTTTTGAAAAAATAACCAACTTGTGAAAAAAATAAAGGAGAATATTTAGAAAAATAAGGACATTGCTTGATGCTGAAAATTACCCCTCGTTGATGGAAATTTGTCCCCCGTGGCTGGAAGATGACCCCAGCCAGTAGAAAATATAATCAATCGGTCAAAACGTCGACAACCGACAGAAAATATTCCCCACCGGCTGATTGTAGGATGTACTTGTCTGGCTGCAACCATCCAGAAGTTTACCTTTACTGGCAAAGTGTAGGATTTAAATGTACATACATGATCAAATAAATCCAAAGTTAGAGTTTTAAAAATGGTATATCAAATATCAACACCATATTTACATATACATTTTCAATAATATTTTCACCAAAATGTGAACTTACCTATGTTTTCTGGCAGAAGGGTTATAAAGAAGTAATAATAATTTGGAAATTATGGAGAACAATATAGCTTACTCATGTCTTTTTAAAATTGAGTTTGTAAACTGTTTTAAATTCTTAATAATTTTTAACAATATATAAATTATTAGCCTTTAGCATTTATTTACATGCAGTATATAACTCACTATATTGATGAATGTTCTAAACTATTTCAAAATTAAGAGTTACTCAATTTGTTGATACATTTTTAATCAGCTACTTTTTGTATAAAAATTATTCCCAAAAGATCCAAAATATTTTAAAAACACTGTATTTATTTATTATTAATAGTAGTAGTAGTAGTAGTGGGAAATAAAGGGAGGATAATACATTGAAAAAATATAAGAAATAACAAAGCTACCATGTTTTTGGAAAATGAGTAAATACAGAATAAATTTTATAAAATAAGTATCCAACTTAACAATAATTAAAAATATTTGGAAAATATATAACCTATTCTATTGATGAATGCTTTAAACTATTTCAAAATTATCAGGTACTCAATTTGTTGATAAATTTTGAATTGGTCAAATTTTTGTATACAAATTATTCTTAAAAGATCCAAAATATTTCAAAAACACTGTATTTATTTATTATTAATAGTAGTAGTAGTGGAGGGAAATAAAAAGAGGATAATGCATTGAAAAATATAGGAAATAACAAAGCTACCCTATGTTTTTGGGAAATAAGTAAATACAGAATAAATCTTATAAAATAAGTACCCCACTAAGCAATAAGTAAAAATATTTGGAAAATATATAACTTTTTCTATGGATGAATCTTTTAAACTATTTCAAAATTATCAGGTACTCAATTTTTTGATAAATTTTGAATCAGTTAAACTTTTTGTATAAAAATTATTCTTATTAAAAGATCAAAATTATTTCAAAAATCTTTTTAAAAACACTGTATGCATTTATTGCTAGTAAAGAAAGAATATTATATTCATAAAATATAGAAAACAGCAACCTATGTCTTTTGAAAAAAAATATATGGAAAATTAAGAAATAGAGAATTTATTTAGTCCTATAGTAACAACCAGATAATAATATAAAGACTTACCTTTATGTAGAATAATAATCCTTGGAAATCATGGCCAAAAATTGGAAGTACACTTTGGTTCACTACCGAAAATTTCGAAAACACACAGTCTCACTACCGTAAATAATTTCGAACACACACTCCCGAAAATTTCGAAAACACACACATAGTTTGATTAACGTGAATACACACACTCCCGTAAATTCGAAAATACTCTAATATTCCCGTAAATCACGAATATACATTCCCGACACGACCGTATCCGTTTCAAAAATTAATTCGATACTGAAAGCGAGATTTAAAATTTATTCATTAGTCACGCTAATCAACATAAACAAGTCTTAGTCATCGATGTGATATACACTGGCCGCCCTGTTTAAAAATATAAGGATAGATTAATTTAAAAAACATTTTTCAATTTTTTTCAATATTTATAGTAGATATACGGGGAAGGTGGAAAATCTCCAAAATAATTTATAAAATTTTTTTTTATGATATTTCACGAATTTAGACGAAAATAATTATTGTAAATTCTATTTTCAGTATAATTTTGGCGAGCAGTTTATATATCGACAAAATAAACTTGAATTATAAGGGATATTTTACCTTCGTTTGTTGCTGTGATTCACGGAAAGAAGAAAAGAGAGGAATATCTTCTTTTTCTTAAACTGGGGATAATTTACCTGGCTTACAAAGTAGAAATATTTTATTGTATATTCGAGGGGATACTTTACCTTCATTTGTTGCTGTGATTCACGGAAAGAAGAAAAGACAGAAATATCTCCCCTTTTCTTCTTCTTTTTCCTATCAGGGGATAATTTACCTGGCTTACAGAGAATAAATATTTTATTGTATATTCGAGGGGATACTTTACCTTCATTTGTTTCTCACAAAATGAAGAAGAGCTAAAGGTATTTTGTGTAGCTCCCTTTATCGAAGTTGCCACATTTATAAAAGTATAGACTGTCAGTTTCTTTAAAAATAACCTTATCTTGGTAAATTTTCAAGGAACTCTCATTATTATTTCTCTATGGCCTCTACCTACCTTCAAATTATTGTCTTTCATTATGTCTCACAAGCATCACAGACAGTCTTTGACAATCCGGATTCGACGCAAACACCCTAAATCGTTCTAACGAGAACGCTTTTGGGTCTTTCCGCTGAATCCGGATTGTCAAAGACTCTCGTGATGCTTGCGAGAACAAGCCTATTGTCGTATATATCAGATAAAATTGAGTTCTTGGTTCTTGTATTCATTGACATTTGACATAATATTATTATGTCGATGGTTTTATTAGCACGTTCAGCTGATGGATCACTCTAAAAATCGCTACCTCATCAACTTTGTTGGGATGAACGCGACCAATCTTCATATATAAATATAACACCGTCCACTAATCCTAATGATAAAAAATAAAAGTTTTCTTTGTAAAAACAGTACATTTCGAATGCTTCATTTTCTTCTCCTTTTTTTAGTATTGAAGGCCCCAGCTGTCAGTGCTAATCGGCTCGAGATGTAACCAGCGTTGCCACAGCTACTCCGTTCGGAGTAGATCTACTCCCATTGCATGTGTTTTACTCCGCTACTCCAAATTATCAAAATCTACTCCGTTTTGTGAGTTTGTCTATCCCGCTCTAATTTTTCTCTGGTTCAGGTAGCAAAACATTTGACTTCTGGTATGTTCATTCTATAGTGAAATATAGAATATTAGGACATGATGTGTTTTATGGTATGACAAGGCTTCATATTCTAGTTCAATCATTAGCTGAAAAATTGAAATGGATTTGTTCAAACTTTGATTAACCCAGAGCTTTTATTTTTATTTTTTATATTCTGATTTGTTTTGTTGCAGTTTTATTTATTTTGAAAGAGTTCTATTTATTTATTGATCTCAGATTATTTGTTAGGTAGCTGGGTTATAAGTACCAGCCACTGGGACTTTTGCATTTTATTAGTGTTGATATTATATGTATATATTTATATTTTGTGAATCAAAACGAGGTTTCATACAACAAAGAGCTAAGACTGTATTTATATAATACTCAACTATATATTGTTTTTTATTTTTTATTTATTTTATTATGAAGTTTTATTTTTTCTTTCGAAATTTGTTGATGTATAATACTGGTTTTTCCTGTTCATTTGTTCGTAGTCTTTAACATTTCAATAATAATTTTTGTGATATTTGAATGAAACGAATGGTAATTATAAGGTTAGATAAAACAATATTTTACTTTTACTTTGTATAAAGTTTTTATATGAATTCGTTCTCTTTTTGGTCTGTTATGTTTTGTGAACTGAAAGTGTGATGTTTTTGTATACATATATTTATCAATTTTGTTCTACTTATGTACATCCTATTTATAACATTATAGAGTTCCATTTATTTTTCTTCCTAAGTTTTGTTGAGATCATAGAATATTGAAGATATGCTTTATTTGGTTTTGATTTTACCTCTATCAATATTTCGAAATTTTGTAGAAAAATATATGAAATATATACCTAACTACTTGACTTCAAAAACCTCTCGGTTTTTTGTTTTACTGCCAAATTTAAGCCAGCTGTCTGTCAGTTACCTGTTAAGTGTCAAATCTACGAAAAAAAAATGAACTCTTCTTCTCTTTTTGGCTGCTATAATTCTACTCCCCTCGAGTCTAATTCTACTCCGATTTTTTTCTCAAATCTACTACGATCTTTTTGTCAGCTGTGGCAACGCTGGATGTAACATGTAACTGACAGATGACATGGATGACAGGCCTGTACTCTAGAATTTTTTGAATATTGTAAATAAGTTACGAAATATCTAATAAGATTTTTATGTAAAGACTATAGTATAATTTAGATATTAGATATGAATTCAAAATTTGAAGAATTAGTTAAAGCGTTAGCAAAAGAACAAAATAGCAAAAATGTTCTAAAAATTTTGTATACCATAAGGAAAGATGTAGAATGGCCTAAAAACAAATCTAATATTGACCAAATACGGGAAATGGGAACTCTAAAATATATCATCAACCATTTACAGTCACCACATAAGCACATCATTGATGTGAGCCTAAGCATTTTGGGAAATACATGTATGGATTCCAACTGTGCTAGAGAAGCAGTAAGTACTATTAAATGTACTTTATAAATGACTAAATCAGCAATTTTTTCCTGTTTTAGTTGGGATTGTACAATATTATCCATATTCTCAGTAAAATTTTCCAACGTTATCCAACAGAAGATAGTATTAGTGGAAGAATATTTAGAATACTGGGGAATATCTGCCAACATTCAGATGATTGGGTGAAAATAATTATAGATAAAGAGCAACAACTTGTTATACAACTATTGGATACACTGAAAAATGCTATTAAAGATATTTTGGAAATTGATAAAAAGTACTCGGAAGCAACTATTTTAATGGGTATTCGGGCATTAAGGTAAATAATTGTTTTATATTTATACATTTTCTCATGTATGTATTGTATTTTAGGTATATGTTGATACGACAAACTTTGAAGAAGTTCCAAGTGGTGCACACAATAGGTGGACTATTTGTGAAGGTAAGCCAGGAATGGCAGAAACATAAAAAGTATGAAAATATTTTAGAAGCTATTATTAACCTATTCCATAACATATCCAAATACAAAGACTATAATACTATAAATGAACTTAGAAATACAGATTCTGGGAATGCTTTAGATGAGTTGGCTAATGTACTGCTACATAACCCCAAAAAAATCATGAAAATTATCATGAATTTTATCGGAATCAGCAAATTTAAATCAGACTTACCTGTACCAGATATTTGTAATAAACTTGCAGAGGAAGTTGTTAAAAAGAATATAGAAGCAGATATTTCAGGTAAAGTAAAACAATAAAATATTTAATAACTATTTCAGTATTGAATATTTTTTTTTTTAGAATTTAACAAAGAATCTTTAGAATATATTTACTACCTCTGTTACCTTCTCGACCATCCAGCTAACAGAAATGGTCATCACTGTGGAAAAATCATTCCACTTTTGATACAAGTATTGGAAAAATTACAATCCCCTACAGATGCACACATTAAATGTTGCGTTTTGCTCGTAAACACCCTCAATAAGTGTCAATATGAAGAAAGTTTATTACAAGATCAATTGAAACATAACATTGTCGATGTAATTATTAAAAAAATGCAATGGGTAGTTAGCGACATAGATATTTACTCTAAGCACAGATTTAAAAAAGGAATTAAAAGAAAATCTTCAGCGTTAATAAGACGATTACAATTTGAGGAGGATGTGAATATTCAGGAAGAACTCGGAAAGAAAAAGGCTTATCCATGTGAAGATTGTGTGGATGGAAATTGTTTGCCTGTTTCATATCCTTTGTCTCCGAGTACTAGTGAAGAAAACTACAGGCAAAGACAGCTGTCACCACTGTCTAGTGATGATGAAGTTAGTTATGTGTCAGGTTTTAGGTTTGACAGAAGTCCTAGTCCGTGCTCGAGTACAAGTAGTGATTATGCTGGATTATCTTGGGCCTCTCCTTGTTCCAGGTAAATGTTTATTTTGTATATTTAAATTACGGCCGATTTCATAATGAATAACTAAAGTCCACTTTACACTAAAGTCCCCTTTAAAGTAGTTGTTGCCGTCGTTTGGTGCCATAATGAATATTAAAGTGTCCTTTCCATAAAGTATCTCTTATGTAATTTTTAAAGTGTTGGTTAACCTGGAATTCGTCGATTTTGATATGAAATAGAAAGATCTGTCATATTTGGCTCGTTTTTCCGTCCTTGTCTAAATAAATGAGGTTACCTTTGATGTTTTGGGAGCAAAATTTCGTGACCTTCAAACTTTCGTTGACAGATAACGGATCAAGTTACACTGAGAAAATTGTTCAAAAAATGTAAATTAAATGAACTACACGCAAAAAAGTGAAACCAAAGAATCTCAAATAATAATTGTTAACTTTTATGACTTGTTTCGACAAAGTTTTCATGGTTCAACTCAACTTATGAATTGTTTGAGTTAATTTAACAGCTAAACAAATATTGTGAAAAATATATAAATATAAGTTTTAGCTTCTGTTTTTGGAGTAGGTTTCATCCATTATTAAAATTAATAAGCTATTGTTTAACCAAATGATTCTTATTTTCTATATTGTTATGGAAATTATAAGTGTAAGTATGTATTTATGTAGCACTATATGTAGGATAGGGTGAGTCTAAAAACCAATACAATAATAATAGTACAGTAATAACAGTTTACAATAAAAAGAATTTCAGTAAATGATGATAAAAAATTACAATAAGTATGGTGCTTGAATATAAAATTTTTATTATTCATATTCACCAGCTTCTGAATTAAACTTTGCACCCAGAGAAAATGTACTGATATCTGTGACAACGAAGTTATAAAAAAGAAGCGACAGTAAACTTTTCTCCATAGATATCGAAGTTTTGTTGTGTTTTTTCAATTATTATCATCCATCACTTGAATGACAGCCACGAATTGCACAAGTTTTTGGCGCCATAAATAATAAATTTAATTTTGTAAACAAATTTTATCGTTCAAATCACGAAAAAATATGTAAATAATCAAAAAGCTTACAAGAAAGAAAATTCTTTGGTATACAATAAAATCACATGTCATTGACAGATAACGGGCTTAAAATGGCGACTTTCAGACATGCGCACTCAGAAAATGAATTGTAAAATAGCACAAGCTTCGCTTCTTCTTGGGATGGTGTATTCTGTGGTATTACTTCAACCATAAAATATTTTTTTTCAGTCCTAGATCTTCTAAAAACGACGCTTCTTATTCAGACTCTGATGATTATTCACCAGTTTGTAGCGAAGCTGATAGCACAGAATTTTCAGTATCTGGTAATTTAGACGGCGAATTAGACGAAGAAACACAATCTGAACTAATGGAGACCGAAGAACAACTACCTTTTGGTAAATATAAAATGGCAAACTAAAATTTTTTCCTCATTATTTTAATTCCAGAAAAAAATCTAGAAAACAGCAACACAAACACTTTAAAAATGCGTTTAATATCCGAAATATCAAAGTTAATCAAATCCTTCATAAAAATCCAACCTCCAGTAATGCAACTAGCTTCCGAAGATCTACTACTAGCGCTCATAAATTGCTCGGAATGTTTCAACACCAAACAATCCACCTACATTACTACAGTGAACGTAGTTTGTGACGTTCTGCATTCACCTGTCTATTTACTGCCGATAATGAAGAGTTCGTTTATAGAAAAAGTGTACAGGTTAACTGAGTTTGCGCACAGCACACATTGTATTATTTGCGTCGATCATTCTTGTATAGGGAAAATGGTATTGAGAAGATTGACTTATCTAGCGGAAAGTGCAGCCGGGAAAGGAGACATTGCGCATGAGCTGTTGAGGGGAGCCAATGAGACTAAAGTGCAGTTAGTGTTGGTTATTCCGTATATTGTAGAGTAAGTATAGTTTTTAAATGGAGACTGGGTAGGGAGCAAAAAAGGGCAATTTTTTTCGGGGTTTTCGGGAAATAATATTCATTTGGCAACTATGTCGACATAAAAATTTTGGAATAAAAAAATAACGCTTATGAATGGCTGGTATAGTGGACGTGATATTTTTAATGCTATCTAATCGAATATTCCCTTTAAGTTATATTGCGGACTATGACGGTATCGTATCGAATTACAGTCGAACAAAATTGAAGAACGTGTCACGGGACACACGGTAAGAACTTTAGTTCCTTCTAAGCAATAATCAAATTTTTTTAATCAATAGATAAATACACATGTATTAATATAAGAATTTATTTTACTCTGGATGAAACTTTATCTATCAATCCATATATAATCGATCAACAATCGATTATTATCAATTATCATCCGATGATTTTTAATCGATCAAAGATCGATTAAATAATAAACAATCGATTATCAACAATCGATTAATAATCTATTAATCTCAATCGATTATCATTAAGTTGTAGAGTAGTAGATGAATTATTTCGTTTAATTAATTTAAAATCTTTCCAGCATTTTTTTTGGTTTAAAACGGACGTGCGTAACTGTAAGGTTTCTAATCGATTATCAACAATCGATTATTATACTATTATATTATCAACCTTTGTGTAAAATTTAAACCAGAGACATCGATATATGGCGGCATTACAGTTTTCTCTAGCTTATGAATCGCTGCTTCGTAAACACATAACGCAGCAACGTAACGGTCAGATCTTTTGCGCCGTGACCCCCGGTCGCTCAAAACTAACGTAAACAACTAAAGTTCTAAAAAAGATCAATCTTGCAAAAATTTATCCGAATAAATTCAAGTATATCACCAGCACTGCGAATACCAGCTTTGCATAGAATTTTAATGTAGCATCGGTGGTTCAATGGTAGAATGCTCGCCTGCCACGCGGGCGGCCCGGGTTCGATTCCCGGCCGAAGCATATGAGCTGCTTCGTAAACGAGAGAGAGAGAGAGGCTCAATGCACATAACGCAGCAACGTAACGTGACGTTACGGTCAGATCTTTTGCGAATTACCCTGTCGCTTCGCTCCAACCTAACGTAAAGAACTAACGTTCTAAAAAGCCGACAACTTTAAGTTCGCACAATGTCTATTACGTCAAGTATATCCCTACCTAGTCTCCACAACAAAATTGTTCCGACTGTAATCTTTAATTTCTTTTTTACAGCGACAAATCGCTCCTGTCCAAGCTGCTTATAAACTGCGGCGGTTTAAATATCTTAATGAACTTGCTTAAAGAAGATTCAACCGATAAGCAACGTACGATTAAAGTGATTTGCGCGTTGGCTTCGAAAAAACTAGAAATAGCCAATCCGAAGAAAGTAGCTATTGACATTTGTGACGACTTGGAAGTGTGTATTAAAATGACGCACAACCCGGTAAATACGGTTAAGTTTAAATTAGACGACGGCAAGTGTATCAACGCCGATCGAGACTTTCTAACCGAAAAATCCGACTATTTCAACGGCTTACTCAACGGACATTTCAAAGAAAGCAACGAAGCCGAAGTTCGTTTACAAAACGTCAAATTCAAAACCCTCAATTGTTTATTAAATTTAGTCAAATCCGATTCGAGTTTAGATCAAGTCGACGTAGATACGTTATTGGACGTCATAGCTTTAAGTGACAGATACTTGATGAGCGACATCTGTTGTTTTGTGACGAACTATGTGGAGAAACATAAAATTTCCGCGAAAACGGTGCCGGTTATTTACAGGTGGTCGCTGGAGTCCGGTTTGAATTTGTTGAGGGTCGAGTGTATCGCTTTTGCTTTGGTGGCTAATGTCTTAGATAGCAGTAGATTTGCGATGTTTAGCGATTTATTTAAACTTGGACGCTCCGAAGAATTGATAGAAGATATACAGACGCTTCTTGTCAGATATTTAAGTTCGTTTTCGAGCTGAGCTTGTGATACATTTGTGCGTTGTAAAGAAATATTGTATTTTTATATTGACTGATATATTGGAATAAATTTATTTAACGAAACGCAAAGTATTTTCCCTCTTTGGTCTCATTCACAACGTTATTTATTAATTAATTCATATAGGCAACCAAACATACACAAAAGCATTCATAACCTATATCTGTCTAAGAGTATGGTAATTCATATATAGGCAACCAAACATACACAAAAACATTCATAACATATCTAAGAGTATGGTAATTCATATATAGGTAACCAAACATACACAAAAACATTCATAACATATCTAAGAGTATGGTAATTCATATATAGGTAACCAAACATACACAAAAGCATTTATAACCTATATCTGTCTAATAGTATATATCTGCAGCAACTAAAACGTTATTCATTAATTAATTCATATAGGCAACCAAACATACACAAAATCTTATATCTGTCTTAAGAGTATGGTCCGTATATAACTAATTCATATGGGCAACCAAACAGACACAAAATCTTCATATCTGTCTAAGCGTATGGTCCGTGAATAGAGAGATATTTGCTGTATTTTTTTACCACGTTTACCTGAGTCACTCAGTTAGTCTCAGTAAATTATAAAAAAGTATATGTTCTTTCAATACGGCTCGAGTTGAGTACAAAGTGAGACTAACTAAGAAAATTTCTTTGAAACTTTTGGCGATCTGTACCGGATGTTTGTTGATGTCACATCTATCTTAAAAGTGTGGTTAATGTTCTTTTAAATAAGAATTGCTTTAAGAAGTGGCATTTATGGCACTTTCAGGAACCATTGCCCGTTGAAAATAAAAATTTGTGCTTAAACTAAATTTTTTGTTTTCCGAGGTATAAACATTAGAGGTTATGTTATAATTGTGATCTGTGACTGTCATTCTTTTTAGATATAAATTTGCCTCAATTTATCTTACTTCATCTCAGCTCACTTTGTCTTAATTATTCTTACAAGTGAGACAGTCGATTGGTAAAAAGAATACAGCTATTGCTTGTTAAAACATGGTCTGCGGTATTTTGACGTTTATTAAATGCGCGATTCACTTATTTACGTCTCTAACGTTAGCGCTTCGCGTAATTTACGTTTACATATCGTTGAGTGTTATTAGAAGTACGGCACATAATTGTCCTGCGCAGTTGACAAAATAGAACAAATCTCATCGGATTTCTGAGGTCAAGGTTTTTGTTTATCATTGTGTTTATTGTTTAGATGGTGTTTAGTTTGTTTTGTGGTTTGCGTTTAGTAAGGATGTTTGGTTTTTGATTTTTTTCAAATTATAAGTATATACAGGAAAAGACAGGTTATATGTCACTTCCTACATAACGCAGCGCTACAGGCAGACCGTTATTAAAATAGCGCTACATAAATACCGCATCGTATGCGGTATTGCAATTGGCAATATCTCTCTAATATCTGCAGAAACTACAACGCAATTCATTAATTCATATAGGCAACCAAACATACACAAAATCATTCATAACATATCTGTCCAACTTATGGACTGTATATGTATGTGTCTGCAGCAACTATGTTATTCATTAATTAATTCATCTAGGCAACCAAACATACACGAAATCATTTATAGCTTAAATCTGTCTAAGAGCATGGTCCGTATATATCTGCAGCAGTTATTCATTATTTAAATCATATAGGCAACCAAACATACACGTAAGTATTCATAGCTTATATCTGTCCATAATATTATATATTGGGTTAGTAGCTGGCTGGGTGGTCCGTGTATATTAAATTCCTGAAAGGTGGTGATGATTTCCTGAAACTTCGGTGAATTATCTGTCACCAGAGTCAAATAACTGCACGGTTTGGCGACTTCAGTTGCTCGTTGTCTGGACTATTGGAAGATTGAGCTTCTGTAAACTGACGGTTGGGGGTTTAAATAAACAAGGTTTATTAAATATATGGTTTATTTACGTCAGAAATATCTATTGTATATACAAAAAAACTTAAATACATAAGCTACGGGTGAAAACTAATACAAATGATAAAATTACACGAAAAAGTTACTGCAGTTATACGAATACGATGGAAAACCGCGAAATCACCGTAAAATTAAAACCAAGAATATTCAAGTCGGGATTTAAAAAGTCGTTTTCATTTCATTGTTAGTCCAAAATTATTTTTTTTTTAAGTATAAAATCGATTTATCACATTTTTACTTTACTTAAAAATATGGAGCAATAGACAAATAACATAGGTACATAGAATGTAAAATATTGGAGTTTTATAAAGAAGGGGAAGGGAACATACTAAAAACCATTTTGGAATGGACTAGAATACCAGAGCACTGTGAAAGTGAGAGATTAGCTGCAGAAAGGTTCCCACAAATGAGAGAAGAGGAAGGGAAATGATTGAAGGAGATAAACAGCATATCAACATCGCTTCCCGGCCAACTCACAAGTGTAACGCAGCTCGACACCGCCGTTCGAGGGTACATACACTCTGATTGGTGGGAGCCTTTAAGCAACTAAGCACTTGTCAATACAGGGTGTCCCACGACGAGTTAAAACTATCTGTATATGGCAAAATACTTATAGTAACATCATGAAAATTTCTACGTTTGGGTTTTCGGATACGATCTTTTTGACTAAAATATTTTCAAAGATGGCAGACTTCCGGTTCTACCGGAAGTCGACTGCAACTTTGTTATTTTGAATAGAGCACCCTGTATATTAATACATTTTTGAAATCTACCTAAAATTTAAGTATAGTTTTATCTGAAAACTTTTTTCGAAAAATGCATATTTTTTGAGTTATTGATTTTTTTGTAAAAAATTTGACCGTTGCAAATTATTTTTTACGAGGATACCCTTGAAGATATGAAAATGGTTTCTGTTCGGTTGCTTTTAGCCAGGTTGAATCTACGTTGAAAAATTTTTCATTTTATACAGGGTGTGTATAAAAACTGTTCAAAGTTTAACTTCATAAATATCAAATTTCTTTATTTTTTTAAATAGAACCACTCGGTTTTTTCCATTTTAATGCATTCAGGGGTATAAAATAAGGCAAATTCATAAATACTTTTCTATACCTAAACCTTACGGGTATCCAGATATTGAATGTTTTCTGTAAATTTTGAGATTCAGGTGTGGTCCAAATTTTATTTTGACCCGTTTATACAAGCACTCTGGATAACGGTAAGGTTTAGGTATAGGAAAGTATACATGAATTTGCCTTATTTTATACCCCTGAATTCATTAAAATAGAAAAAACCGGGTGGTTCTATTTAAAAAATAAAGAAATTTGATATTTATGAAGTTAAACTTTGAACACTTTTTATACACACCCTATATAAAATGAAAAAATTTTCAACATAGATTCAAATACGTCTGATCTTGCTAAAAGCAACCGAACAGAAATCATTTTCATATCTTTAAGGGTATCCTCGTAAAAAAATAATTTGTAAGGGTCTGCAACCGTCAAATTTTTTACAAAAAAATTAATAACTCAAAAAATATGCATTTTTCGAAAAAAGTTTTCAGACAAAAGAGTACTAAAATTTTACGTAGATTTCAAAAATGTATTAATTTACAGGGTGTTCTATTCAAATAACAAAGTTACAGTCGACTTCCGGTAGAACCGGAAATCCGCTATCTTTGAAAATATTTTAGTTAAAAAGATTGCATCCGAAACGTAGAAATTTTCATCATTCTACTATAAATATTTTGCCATATACAGATAGTTTTAACTCGTCGTGGAGCACCCTGTATAGAGAGTGTGCCTGTAGTTGTCACTTCTAGATGGCGCTACGCAGATACTAATCGGAAACTTTGGATTAAAAATGAAATTTTCCCAATTCTTTCGACTTTTTTTTGTTCAACGAATTTCTATAAAAATGCCCGATACCCGAGATTCAGCGTGACAATTCTATCTTACAAATACTCTTATAATATCAAACACACAGTTGTAGGAATTTAATTAAAAAAATAATAAAATCGATAATTTCAATCTTAATTAATTACGTACAATGTATGTCGTTTTTTTTTCTTTGCCAAATAATTAGGATGATTATGGGAAAATTTGGACACTGTCCAAAAATTCTTTTATATACTATTATGTGTGTATATTAAAATCTATCACAAATCAACAAAATCCACAAAATAACCTCCCAAAATCACAGATGTCTCAAATATCACAAATATAAGAATCCATTCCACTTTAACGAAACACATCCACGCTTTTGGCGACCGTTGTCTACCTATAGGTTTATATAGGAACTAATAGAAGCTAACTGTAATTTTCAAAGGAAACTGTAACCACAGAACTGGTAGATTAACAAGATTAGATTACAACTGTCATTGTTTGTGTCTTTCGAAGAGTACCTAAAAAAGAGAAGAAATATACCATTGCTTAGGTACCCATCTCTAAGTTACAGTTTACTTTAAAAATTACAGTTAGCTTCTATTAGTTCTTATAAAACCGATAGATGGACAACGGTCGCTGCAACCACAAGATGTCTTCTTGAAAAGTATGGTTGTAAAAAAAAATATTCCACTTTTGTTCTCGATTCAGTTGATTTTGGTTGTGATTTTCGAGACTCAAACTGTAAATTTTGAGATTATCACATGCGAATTTCAATAAATCTACCACCTAATACAAATACTTCCTCAGATTGTTTTTTTTTTCTTCCATCCGAGGCCGAAAACAGTCGTTAATTTTTTTTCCATCTGTAAATTTCTGACGACAGTGTTCAAAAGTTTAACCACTTTTATTTTTATATTTTTTTAGGCAGCATTATAAACGCTCTAAAATTTTAGTACATCTTACCAAAGATATTGAAGTATACAGTCCAAAATGACTTTTTTATAATTTTCGGTAAAATGTAGTAAAATAACGTTAATTTCTATAAACCGGAAATGAAGCTAAATCAACGGATATTATTCGGGATGACTATAATAAATATGTGAACTATATTCAGCCTCGGTACCGAAACGTTTTTTACAGAAAGGACACGGCAATCGAGACCCTTCGCACTGGTTCTTCTTGTGGAAATACAGGTGGGATTTGTTGGCAAAGGCTTCCCAACAAGACGAACATTTATACGACCTACAAACAAAATAAAAATAACGTTACCAATACTCTGGAACACCCTGTATATTTTGTACAAGAATGTACGGAATGTATAACAAAATATTTCCGGTTGAACCGGAAGTATGTTAAGAAAGAATATGACATTAAATAAGCCATTGTACTTGTCTGTAGGGTTTCATAAATATCAGCTTTTTTGTTTTAAAAATATTTACTGGATAACATACTTTCGAGCAACCCTGTAGGTATATTATTATTGATGTCAAGAATGAAAATTATATAAATGCACCTCTCTTCTCCCTATTTTCAATTTCTTGTTTCATAAATATCATCCATTCAGTTTTAAAAAAATATTTACTTGGTTACTTATTTTAGGAAAACCCTGTATATTTTTATTGATGTCAAAACTTTTATAAAAGCACCTCTCTATTCCAAAGTTCCTGTCGATACAGATAGCTGCTATTATTGTCAGTAAATTTTCGCGAATCTCCCAGACTATTTTTTAAATTCAACTTTACTGTCTGACCGCTAGATGTATACTAGGTATTTCCGCTTGGTAAAAACACAAAATTATCAATTACGAAAAAAATAGTAATCTATGGAAATATCTAATGCCTATATTCTATGATATTTTAAATTCTAAGCATTTATTGGTCGGCCGTAGCTGTCATGTTATTCAATTGTTTTTTAAAGCGGTAATGGCGACTTTGTGAAGCAACGGTCCCGCGTCGTTGAGATTTTTCTAAAAAGGAATATCGGTATAAAAAGTGAAATAATGTGGCGATTTTCGGTAATTCGATCGTGGAAAAGACTTTATTATTTGTTATACAAAAATTACGAACCAAAACTAGTGTTTATAGTGTTGAGTGATTGGAATGGAAGTGAAACGAAACCTACAAGATTTACGTGAGTAATTTTGAAATATTATTTAGTAATTAGATGATTATAGTGTGTTAAACGTTTTTAAATAATTATTTTCGATAAAGTATTCCATATTTCAAATATTAAATACGTTAGAAATATGAATTTCAAGATTGTACCTATATATTCAAGATGGCTACCTCTATTAATGGCCGACCATGCATTTTCGTCCAAATGCTTGAAAAAATTTAAAAAATAATTATAAATTATTAAAGATAATGCAATACGTATTTTTTGATTTAAATCGGTATAAGTTGATAAAATTTCGATAATTTTCATGTTTAAAATAAAAGTTCAGTGATTTCATTCCTTTTTCATAAAAAATATGAGACTGATACACTGATACAATTATATAAACCTCTCCCTATTTTATATTTCTTATTTCATAAATATCATCCTTTTCGTTTTAAAAATATATTTACTTGGCTACTTATTTTAGGAAAACCCTGTATATTATTATTGATGACAAAACAAAAACTTTTATAAAAGCACCACTCTACCCTATTTCAAAGTTCTTGTCGATACCGATAGCTGCTATTATTGTCAGTGTATTTTCGCGAATCTCCCAGACTCTTTTTTTAAATTCAACTTTACTGTCTGACCGCTAGATATCTCTATGTATACTAGGTATTTCCGTTTGGTAAAAACACAAAATTATAAATAACGAAAAAAATAGTAATCTATGGAAATATCTAATGCCAATATTCTATGATATTTTAAATTCTAATCATTTATTGGTCGGCCGCGGCTGTCATGTTATTCAATTGTTTTTTAAAGCGGTAATGGCGACTTTATGAAGAAGCCACGGTCCCGCGTCGTTTAGATTTTTTTATAAAGAAATATCGGTATAAAAAGTGAAATAATGTGGCGATTTTCGGTATTTCGGTCGTGGAAAAGACTTTATTATTTGTTATACGAAAATTACGAACTAAAACTAGTGTTTATAGTGTTGAGTGATTGGAATGAAAGTGAAACGAAACCTACAAGATTTACGTGAGTAATTTTGAAACTTTATTCAGTAATTAGATAATTATAGTGTGTTAAACGTTTTTAAATAATTATTTTCGATAAAAGTATTCCATATTTCAAATATTAAATACGTTAAAAATTTGAATTTCAAGATTGTACCAATATATTCAAGATGGCTACCCCTATTAATGGCAGACCATGCATTTTTTTCCAAACGCTTGCAAAAATTTAAAAAAATATTAAAGATAGTGCAATACGTACTTTTTTATTTAAATCGGTAAAAAAGTTGATAAAATTTCATGTTTAAAATAGAAGTTCAGTGATTTCATTAATTTTTCATAAGAAATATTATGATACTGGCGATATTTACATGGCCGCAATTAGGAGCAATCTGCTCTGGACCATTAAATGTGTGGATTGCATCGTTATTTTTTAATAATTTCTTGAATAATATCCGAACAAAGGATTCATAAGCTGATTTTATGTTATATCATTGTAAATTTATTTATCATTAAATAAAATTAATAAATAACAAAACGGTTTCACAAACAACATTGGCATCGTCAAGAGTAGATTATACAGTGTGTCTACTTAAGTTGGAACCATATGGAAAACTTTTTTATTAGTGGTTTTATGAAAAAAAGTTATTCTTGATATAAAGTTCTGCATGGTCCAAAAATTGAAATGCAAGCGTCAGATATCAATTTTTTCAAGCAGTATAAGAGGTTTGTCAAAAAACTTGAATTTTTTGCAAGAGTAAAGTATCTTTATTTTTAACAATTCGGAAAAATGTTGTGGAGTAAAGATACTTTACTCTTGCACAAAATTCAAATTTTTTGACAAAACTCGTATACTGCTCGAAAAAATTGATATCTGATGGTTGCACGAGTGGTTGCATTCCAACTTTTGGATCAAGCACAACTTTTTATCAGGAATAGCCTTTTTCCATAAAAACACCAATAAAAAAGTTATCCATATGGTTCCAACTTAAGTAGACACACTGTAGAATATTAATTTTGAAAAATGAGGCATATGAACGAAAAAAAAAAATGTTTACCTGTCAGGATCTGGTAAATTAACACCCATCGGTACTTGGCTAGTACCGGCTAGTACTTGCTGCAACTTTTCCGGTGATTTCTTAATCGACAACTGCGGATTACTCTGCACGATCTTCATAACGTTTGGATTTATCGAAGCCTTCTGTTTGGGATTTTTATTTATTGGAGTAATACTAACAGCGCCATCTCCCAGCGAATCTACAAAACAAATCAATTTCTATAATACGAAGAAAATTTTAATTTCAACAAATTTTCATACCCGGAAAACTTTGTTGTTCCATCCCTACTTGTTCGACCGGACCTTCTGGTTCGTGAATTTCCACCATGGGTTCCATAGTGGCGGGATCCATGGGTTCTTGTTTGATGTAAACATCCATCGGTTGCGCGGACTGATATTGTTGCTGCTGCAGCATCGGCACCAACGGCGTATTTCGGTAGTTCATTTGGTTCAATTGATTAGGATGAAGATTGGGAAAACGAGGGCGGTTACTGAAGGGAGGGTGAGCCTGCGTTTCACCCTTATGTATACGCATGTGACTGTTTCGCGAGTATATAGTTGGAAATGGGGTGTTGCAGATAAAACAAACGAAAGTTTGTTGTTGGGCGTTTGAAGGTTTAGGGTCTTTTAAGATATGCTCTGGAAGGTAAATCTGCAAAAGAAAAAATTTTAGATTTACATTAAGTAAGTTTGATATCAACTTACGTCATCTTTGTAAGGTCCTATTTCCTTGGCGCAATTTCTTACGGGTCTACCTGCTGGAGAAACGTCTCCATTTTTGGTTTTACTACCGCCAGTTGTGCGCATCTGCGGAAACTGACTGAAATCACAATTCTTGCTATGTATATTGAACTCGTCCAATTTGAAGAAAACTTTGTAGCATTTTCGACAAAAGTATGCTTGATTACCGGTTTTCGATTGTGATGTTTGGAATTCCTAAAATAATTACATCGATGTACTTACAACTACCCGCGGAATCAGTTTAGAAAGTTATTATACTGGTTCCGAGGGTAATTTTTACATACATACAAAAATATAAAGGTGAGGGAAGTACATATTTTCAAAGAAATTCGTTACGGAATTAAGCAACAAGAAGGAATGGGATCCAAATACCATTACCAGACTTGGAAAGAATGCCATTCAATGGTACACAGACGGCTCAAAAGCAATAGAAGGAACTGGGATACGAGTGTTCGGGCCAGGAACCAAACTCTCTGAAAGCTTGGGAAAAACCCCAAGTATCTTTCAAGCGGAAATCCACGCCATAAGAAAGCGCGACCAGTTCAATATTGATAAAGGATACGGAAGACAAAGGATTATCTTAATATCGGATAGTCAAGCAGTCATTAAAGCATTGAGCTCTTGTGTAATCAGTTCAGACAAACTAGGCGAGAACAATATAGTCACCTTACTATGGATTCCAGGACACACTGGAATAGAAGGAAATGAAATAGCAAATGAACTAGCAAAGAGGGGGACTGAAATACCTTTCTGGGGGCATCAACCCTTTTGCAGAATCAGCCCTAATGTAATATTGGAAGAAATAGGTAAAGCCGAGAAAAGTGAAGATCTAACCATTGGAAAGATCTAGTAGGGCTTATACAATCAAAGACTCTTCTGGGTGACTACAACCTGTTGAGATCAAATGAATGCATAAGTCAAAGTAAAACTGCGCTAAGAGCTTTAACAGGGATCCTAACGGGACATTGTCGCCTGAATGGGCACATGAAAAAGCTCAAAATAGTGGAAGAAGAAGAATGTAGATTTTGTTAATATTGTTAATAATAAAAAGTCCCTTTTCTAATTATCATCACTACATACTTAGCACTTTAGCTTTTACATAGTTAAACTTGCCAAAGTATACATACATGTTTCTTAATAACCACTGCAATGTGCTTTTTTATATTTTATCAAATAACTTCAGAACTTATTATATATATATTTTCTGTTCCACCCTGTATATAAGAAATTACCTTAGAATCCATAGGTTCTTCTTTGATTTGCAAATTGGGTTGCAAAGTTTTTCTCTCCATAAAACTTCTCTTGGGTCCTTGCAGTGGTCCTTGTTGAACCAACAACGGTGACATACTATTTACAGTTTGTCCACTGAAAAATTGATTATTGGCAGCTATCATTTCCGGCGGTGGATTATGTTGCGTTACGACTATTCTTCTTGGTTTCGGTGGGTGGATTATCTAAAAAAAAAATATTTGTCATGAACAATGTAAAATTTATACATACCAAAACATGGGCACAAGTAAGAAAACTACAGCATACATATACAAAAGTATCTGTAGACCAATACTCGAGTATGGTTATATAGTATACCAAACAACAAGAAGACCCTAGAGCAGGTATACGAAAATGTGAAAAGACTAAACCTCAATGACCACAGGAAGACTATTAAGGACAAAGTGCTGTGGAATAAAACAATTAATATCGCGAAGAGACTTATTCCGAGGCCCTATTCCGACACGGAATGTTTGGCATATATATATATGCATTGAACAAGATCACACACAACAGCTGAAACGAAAATATCCTCATAAGACAATTTGGGAAGTGGTAAATACTCACTGAAGGAAAGTGAAAATAATGAAGTGGAAATTCTGGCAATAACTTTTAACTTTTTTATTTTCTAATTTTTTTTTTATTACACAAAATATTACTTTTATTATTATTATTATCACATTATAATAAATAATGTAAATGATACTGGCTGAAGGACCTCGGTCGATGGCCATTTGGTTGTACCAATAAATGACGCTTATTATTATTATTATATTTATCAAAAAATCTAATATTGAATGGAATGAAAATAAATGCAAATAAAACATAAATAATGATGATAGCAAAAAATCAAGAAAGGTTGAATATAACAATTAACAAAAGTATAATCCAACAGGTTACCCACTTTAAATACTTAGGAACAACAATTGACAGCACTGGTAAACAAGATAGGGATATTATGGAAAGCCATAAAAACTTACCACATGCTGAAACCAGGATTTATTAATAAGAAGGAAATCTCAAAAAGAACCAAAATGACAGTTTTCCAAACAGTTTTTAGACCGATACTTACTTATGGCAGCGAAACGTGGGTATTGGACCAAAAAATGAAGAGTAGAATACAAGCTATAGAAATGAAATACCTGAGATCTGTGAAAGGAATAACAAAACGAGATAGAATAAAGAATGTAGACATAAGAGAGGAGCTAGAAATAAAGTCCATGCTAGATTATATAGAAGAAAGACAACTGAACCTACAGCGAATGGAGGATATTAGACTAGTTAAAAATGTATGGGAAGCAAAGGTGATTGTTAAAAGAGACAGAGGTAGACCCAAAGAATCCTGGGATAACAACATAGTCAAAATATTGAAGGAAAGAGGAAAAACAATTAGCAAAAAATAGGAAAGAATGGAAAATTTTTGTTGAATCTTGAAATTTTGAGAAATCTCCTTACACCGAAAGGTAGAAGGGAATTTGATTATATATATTTATAAAAAAACTCACCTTCGGTATAACGTTGCTTAGTTTACTAGCTGCGAATATTTTTTCGGAAACTTCATCTTTCTTGGTTTCGTGTTCGTCACAATGTTCTTTGAATTTATGCCTTTGTTTGTTGAAACGCATTCCGCAATAACGACAAGTATAATAACAGGCCAATGAAAAGTAATGACTCTCTATTGCCCAATTATCTTTAAAAGTATATCTACAAAAAAAAAATTAGCTCAGCACTTATACAGCGTGTCCACGGATGGAGTATCCTATAGGAATAGGTGAAACATTTTTAAATATTAATTTAGTGAAAAATGTTATTCTTGATAAAAAATTTTGCTTGTTCTGAAACCCCATAAAATGAAATAAAATTCAAGTTTTTCAAAACCCGTCTCATTTTATGGCCAGTTTTATGAAAACCTGGAGTCTAACTTTTTGACATATCTTCACATATTGGATAATATCTCGGGAACCTTAAGGTTTGCAAGGTTCTAGTCTACGCCATTCGATTCAAAATTAAATTTTCTATAAAAAGAGTAATTTTGAAAATTATGAGTTTTTGCAAATTAGAATAAGTTTCGGTGTGGAGTTTTCAAAACCTGAAAATTCTAAAATACATATCTAAGGTTTTTCAATGTGGAAAACTCCTCTTTTTATAGAAAATTCAATTCTGAATCGAATGGCGTAGACTAGAACCTTGCAAACCTTAAGTTTCCCGAGATATTAGCCAATATGTGAAGAAATGTCAAAAAGTCAGACTCCAGGTTTTCATAAAACTGGCCATAAAATGAGACGGGTTTTGAAAAACTTGAATTTTATTACATTTCATGGGGTTTCGGAACAAGCAAAACTTTTTATCAAGAATAACATTTATCACTAAATTAATACTTAAAAATTTTTCACCTATAGGATACTCCATCCTTGGACACGCTGTATAAATGTTAACTTACCTGCAAAGTGGACAGAATTTTTTATTAACCCCCCCGATTCGCATTGATTGGTAAAGTAGTTTTCTATCATCTTTAGAATAATCTCCTAAGTAGACTTCATTTACCATTGGTTGAGTCCCGACTAGAGTAATCTTTTCTTCTCCCGTTAACTTCATACCACTTGGATCTCCATCCCCTTTTTCATCGATGGGAATCAGCAAACTATCTGTATCGACTACGTCGTCAATAACTATATCGTCATCTTCATACCTACAAAAAAATATAATTCAACACAACAACAACAAAATAATAATAAAATATTTACCCATTTTCATCAAAATAGTTAAGCCATTTATTTCTAACATCAGAATCGTCTCTATCTTCAGCCCAAGGTATGGGGTTATCAATTTTCTCCCCTATTTCACAATCAATATGCTTCTGTTCATGAATGGACAAAACTTTAAGGTTGCGGAACTGTTGCCCGCAATATCTGCATTCAGGGGTTATTGTTTGTTGGATGAAATCGTATGGTTCATAGTCAGGAAGGTTAATTTTGTTGATAACATTCAATGTTAATTGGAGCAAACTGAAAGGTTGGTACCTATACTCTTCTTCTTCCATATACTTGTCGATTAAAGTGCTTTCTTGTACCTCTTCTTCTATTGGACCTACTTCTTCCTCTTCATCTACAATAGGTTTGCTACAAAGTCTTTTTACTCTGCCATTAGTTCTTTCATGTCTATCGAGACTATCAGTTTCATCTTCATCTGATTCTATTATTCTTCTTCGTTTTCTTGGTCTCAGTTCTTCCAATGAGTCTTCAGAGTTATCCAAGTCACTGTTATCATCATATAATTGGGAGCCTTTAAAAAATTTATTTTACTTTTACATCAATCCACATAAGATTATCAATTACCTTCGGTATTTTGAGTGAATTCAGTCAAGCTGCTACACAACGAATCATCCAATTCATGATAAAAAGGAACTACTTTTCTTCTTCTAAGAGACTTTTCAGAATTTGCTATCTTCACTTTATTCTTAGCCATAGACTCGGCTATGGCGAGTTCTAGCTCACCGTTTACAGCATTACTTTCCAATATAGTTTCTTTGCAATTATTACAGAAGATGTTGAGGTCATCTGTAGATGTACTACCGTCTTTCAACTCTGACATTTCGTCCTGAAAGGGCACAGTTTTGTCCAACTGTCAAGTTCAAGGCAAAACAATGATATATGTTATAAGAATGTACAGAAAAGTTTATTTTATGCATGCTTATACTACTTAGAAATCTAAAATATTTGCAAGTAAATTTTGAGTAATTTAAATATTAAAGAACAATCAATAAATAGACTGTTAAATGACAATTATTGTTACATTACCACATCTCCACATGCTAGAAAATCTTCAATGGTATTATCACTAGCCTCCTCCCTAAGTTTTTCTTTTTGTTTCTGGGCAATTTCTTCACAATTTTTCTTAAAACTACTAAGTGAACTAAGGGTCTCATTGCAGCTTTCACAAATTTGCTTTGATAATGGGTCAGTCCTATAAATCTAAAATAGGTTGTTCAGGTAATATATTATATTTCGATTAAAAGCTATTTGATTTATTAAAAATATTTAAAAATATGTTTATTCGCACTTACAACAATGGGGAGGCAATCTTTGATAAGTTGAAGGATTTCAATGCCTTCTTCATTTTTATCGAAGATGCTTAACATCTTCTCTGCAATTTCGTCACACAATCGACACGATTCTTCCGTTTTCTCGCTTTCCTCCATTTTATTAAATTCTATTATTTGATTAAATCGTAAACTAGAGTGCTAATAATAACAAAAATTTGTTTATTTTGATAGAAATTTCAATTTTTACACAAAACGCCGACTACTTGACATGTTATTAATGTATTCCGCCATTTTAAATGCAGCTTACGAGAAACCCCACAAGGGAGCGCCACGGTCGATACGAGCAGCTTTCCAAATTATCTAAACAGGACCGGCACCGACAAATTTATAAACAAATTAATTTTTATTATAAATAGGTGCAAAATAATAAGTACTTTTAAATTTGATTAGATTTGATGAAGTGTCTAATCGTCCTATTGCACTGTAATCTTTTCAGATCTATTGTAGTCCTCTGGATCTAGATTTTATAAAAATTAATTATTTTAAAATACGCCCCTGAACTTTTTTATTTATTAATTATTTACAAAACAATAAAAATAAGAAATCTGCTTATTCTTTTTCAAGCAAAATGGTCTTGAACGTTATAGTCACAGCTTGAACAATGATGTACCTTAACAAATTATTGTAGGTTACACAATGATTTAATCAACAATTTTTAGACGGTTTTGATAATAATTTTGATCTTATTTATATTTTGCCTACAAAAATCTCGTCTACTGTTCTAACGTCCATCTTTAATGCTAATTCGACTGTAGTATTAAAACGCCATAACATTTTGTTAGTTAACGTGAACAGAGACGGACTAAGCGAAGGATGGTTGAACAAACTCTACAGTTATTGATGTTTTCAAATAAATAAAACCATCATATTTCGTAAATTTATCGCGTGATCGTAAAAAATATATACTAATCATAAAAGCGAAAAATAATTAAGTAGGCTTATGTCAAAATTCTCAAATTATAACACAAAGCATAAAAATAGTTTTTGTGAAGTGTAAGTGAAATATTTATTACATAAAAGTGTAAACGAATTATAATTGTGAGATAAACTAAAAATAAAAAGTGTTAGTCTCGGTTTTTTATTATAATGGAAGTTGATAGTAGCAAGAAACCTAAGGTACTTTTTAAATATTTATGGCCGTAGGAAAAATAGTGTACATAACTCGTTGCAAAGTGAATTTCACTCATTTCATTTCCGCACTCACCGATGTCAACATTATTTTTTTAAACTATTACATTAAACAATATTTGTTACAATTATCGTAGGAAAAATAGTGTACATTACTAGTGCGAAAGTGATTTTTCACACTCGTTACGTAATATACTATTAGCTGTTTTTTTTCCTGGAATATAAAAGCCCACTTGGTGGTATTGGTGGGGGAAAAAAAGAAAGCATTTTATTGAGGTAGGTATAATTATATTTTATAATACAAAAACTATTAACAAAAAGCGTTTTACATGTGACTAGCCAATTAGTTATATAAGAGCACTTATTATAATTATGTATATTACATCTTTGTTTATATAAAACAGAAAACATCATCGGAATCACTTTTGTTATAATTTCAACAGTTAATAGAAGATATAACAATAAACAAATCATAATATTGTAAACAATATTCATTCATTTATTTGTTTTTTTGACGTAAATGACAGAAAGTATTATGCCTACATTTAGGATTAGTACAAATACCCACCAAAAGAATAAAATAACCCAAATTACCTTGTGTACATCAATAAAAATTGGTTTTGTAATAACTAAGAGTTTTTCATAAATAATAATAGAGAAGAGACATCGAAATTCATATTCATCGACCAGCCCTGTATACGAATTTTAGTCAAATGGTAACCGTGGCACAAAAATAAAAAAATATTAAAAAACTTTTCATGCCAATTTTTATTTAAAGACCATCACAAATATATTTATCAAAAACATTCATTAATAATATAATAATTTATAAAAATATATATTGACATATTAACAATAATTAGAAAGGTATTTTTTTATATAAATTAAAAATATTTGTTTTTTTTTTCACTGTAGGTACACATTACGATGAGGAAGGAAAAAAATAATTACATTAGCCCTTCCCCTTCTTGAAAAATACTCGTCGCCACTGGCAGAAGTTTTTTTTTAACTAAAAATTTTACCACGGAAATATTTAATGTTTCAAAAAATTTAAATAGCGAGCCAAAATAAAGCTAAAAAGACACATTTTCGATATTTAAAATCTCACTATTGTAGTTCATATTTAAAATTTTTTGAGACACGTGAATTTCTGTACGTTGGTACATCTTCAGTTAAACATTTGTATGTAAAAGCCAACAACTGTCAAAAGAATTTTGCGTGACAGATCAACTGTCACTAACGTCAAACATTTATTTTTAAGGAAGTATACAATTTTTGTTAAATAGTAATGGTTATGGAAGCTATTTCGACATTAAGAAATTGTCCTTAAATAAGTTCTATTTACAATTTGACATAACTGACAGTTATATCACTAATCAGGTTCTGTCAGATATGTCAATTCGATGTGTGTGTTTTTCAACAACTAAATGCATTTGTTTATAAAACTAAATGTAAAAAAAATCACAATTTTGCGGAATTTACAAAAAAATGAGAAAAAACGAGTGTCAAAATATTTTTTCAACAATTCCATCACAATATTTAAGAGAAAAAAAAACGTCATTGTTATATGTCAAACTTATGATTAATTAAAAAAAAACATTTGTTATAAAAATATCCAATAATAATATATAATCTCAAAAAATTCAAACTTTCTCTTTTACCTTATCTACATTAATTGATTTGTTATATATTTTGTGCTACCTATTTTTCACTGTTTATTATTCAAAATTCATTCGCTAATATTTGACAATTCCAATAGTACAGGGTTATTCATTATAAATTACCCATTCCCTATCATCGTTATTATTACTTTTAGAAAAAAAGTCTCAAATAAAAGTTGTTTGGTTACAGCCGAATTTTCTTAATATGCTATCAAGTTCAGTAGCGTGCAAATTGAAG
Source organism: Galerucella calmariensis (assembly GCA_910591675.1). Taxonomy (NCBI): domain Eukaryota; kingdom Metazoa; phylum Arthropoda; class Insecta; order Coleoptera; family Chrysomelidae; genus Galerucella; species Galerucella calmariensis. Next base: position 99,060 of record CAJUYG010000546.1, on the reverse strand, counting down.
GAGATACAAAAAATAATAGTTCTTTTTAAAATGGGACACCCTGTATATTTTCACATTTTTTGGAATAGACTTTTTTTTCTGATTCCAAAAATATAATGTTACCCCTACCTTGTACCGTTTTTGAGTTATGACATGTTGAAAATCTGAGTTTTAGTAAATATGAAAAAGATAATTTATCAAAGTAAGCTATGAAAATGACAACTAATATGTTTGATAATTGACATTTTACAGATAAAGTAATTAAAATGGTTTACAGAGAGGTGGAAGATTTTATTAATAATAATAATAATAATATACAAGTGATTAAAGCAAGGATTCAACTTGAAATTAACAAACTAAATGAAAATAATGGAGTCATCTGCAATGTTATTATAAATAATATGAGAAAGTGTTATCAATTATGCATTAACAATAATGGTGGACATCTCGAATATCTTTATAAGTTATAATTTATAAATTCTCTCAAATAAATCTTTGTTCTCTGTTTTCTATAGGTATATATTTTGACTTTTTCTTTCTTACTGAGAATCATATTAATTACTTTTTATGAAAAATGTCAATTATCAAACATATTAGTTGTCATTTCCATAGCCTACTTTAATAAATTATCTTTTTATATTTACAGTAATTACTAAAACTCAGATTTTCAACATTTCATAACTCAAAAACGGTACAAGGTAGGGGTAACATATTATATATTTTTGAAATCAGAAAAAAAGACCATTCCAAAAATGTGAAAATATACAGGGTGTCCCATCTAAAATTTGCACGCTACTAAACTTTTGATAGAATATTAAGAAAATTCAGCTGTAACCAAACAACTTTTTTTTTAATTCAACCCTCCCAATATGTGAAGTATTTGGGAATTGAAATAGACAACAAATTAAATTACAATCATCACACGTTAGGTATGAAAAAGAAAATAACCAGAGCAAAACACTTCAGAAGTTTGACATACAAGAATGAAGGAATTAGTATTGAAAGTATATGAAAGTAGAAGAGACAACCAGTCTTCGAAAAATCTCTAAAATGAGACATCCTGATAACCAACTGCATAATCCATCAAACAGACACCTTTATAGTAAGAAGGGAATAGAACCAATAAATGAGAGATTTAAAAAATTGTTCAGGTCCTTCTCTCTTGAAGAAAAGAACATTGAATTAATTCAAACTCACATTCTAGAGATGCCTGAAAATGGTAAAATGGTAGGAAACATCCACAGAAAACTCTGTTTGAAGAAATTATCTACATATCACGGCAATAATATGTCACTTAATATCTTGGTTTTTATTTTGAAATATATATATATATATATATATATATATATATATATATATTTTTTAACTTATATAGAAGATATATAAAATGGATCTTGTTTGTTGATATTGCATAATGATTTTAGTTTTTCTTTGAATATAATAATTTGTATTGTACCTAATCTTAGCAAAATCAATGTATTACTATATATTTTGTAAATTGGCTGAAAGACCTCGGTCGATGGCCTGTTGATGCTTTAGTGTCAATAAAGTATACTTCTCTCTCTCTCCCAAACAACTTTTATACGAGACTTTTTTTTCTAAAAGTAATAATAACGATGATAGGGTACCCACCCCCTATTTATAATGAATAACCCTGTACAAAAACAATCAACAGAAATGAAAAAAAAACCATTAGGGACCTATTCTTTATTATCGACATTTTTTCTTACTCTTTTAGAAATCTTAAAACTTTTCTGTGACATTCAGAATGTCAAATATATATACGATTAGAATATTTTTGTACTGCTACCTGTTAAGATATACTTTGCTGCCTTTCTTCTATATTACTTTCATGTGTTTCTGGTGATGTGTACAAAATATTAGCTGATATGATAATAGGATATTCCACGGATCTGTCAAAAGACATTATTTGAATTTCCTCACCTTTTGTCAACGATATTTTCAATATATCCGATTGTTTACTGTAAACAATTTGTCTTTGTTCATTCAACCGAGTCACTGTTACTCTAAAACAAAATAAAATCAATAAATACAGGGTGTTTAATTGGGAGAGGAACTAACTTTAACCCTAGATGGGAATCACTTTGGTGCTTCCAACAACCTATATTTAATATGTCTTTTACACTTCATAACCGAGATACAGGGTGTTTTATAAATTTATCCTATTTCTTTCGAACCTCATAACTTCCGAGTTACCCTGTAGATTATTTTGAAATTTGGTACACGTAATAACCATTACCTGGAAACTCCATCAAACGCATCCCAAAAAAGATAATGCAGGTCCGGCTTAACAAAAAATTTCAAAACTCGTCTTTCCTAAAAACAACACCCTGTATATAGATTTTTTTTTAAATTGCCCTTTATTATTGGAAAGAGTGTAAAAAATCGAATCTAATTATTTCCTTTTTATTTTTCCGCAGACAATTTTACTACCAAAAATTTACCGTCAAAGTAATAATTTATGCACGTTTTGGGGGTTAACAATGGTATGGGAGAGGTTTTTTATTTATTTTTCAGCTTGAAATGAAATCTATTTAATGCATCTAGAGAAGCATCCTAGAAATTCAATTGAGTTTGTATGTTTACGAGTACAGACCACTAAAAAATTTGATTACAGGGCCGTACTTAGAAATAGTCATTCAATATGTTTCAAATATTTCGAACACCCTGTATAGGGATATGTATCTGGAAACTATGTATTTCTACATTTAGAATAACAAGAGTAAAATACGAGAAATAAATATATACTGCAATTTTTGTAGGTTAGACTTACTTCGTTTCGACAATGTTGTTAGAATTTCTTGTTTTCTTTTCAGGTCAATTAATAAAATTAATAAAAATCTCTCCGTTTCTTGGAGTATAAATTTATTTCTCGTATTTTACTCTTGTTATTCTAAATGTAGAAGTGCATAGTTTCCAAATACATATCCTTATACAGGGTGTTCGAAATATTCGAAACTTATTCAATGAGTATATTCCAAGTACGGTCCTGTAATCACATTTTTTAGTGGTCTGTACTCGTAAACATACACACTCAATTGAATTTCTAGGATGCAAGCTAAAAAAAACCTTTCCGATGCCATTGTCAACGCACAAAAAGTGCATAAATGGCATAAAGGGCAATTTCAAAAAAATCTATATACAGGGTGTTGTTTTTAGGAAAGACGAATTTGAAATTTTTTGTTAAGCCGGACCTGCATGATCTTCATGGAGATGCTTTTGATGGAGTTTCTAGGCAATGGTTATTACATGTACCAAATTTCAAAATAATCTAAAGGGTAACTCGGAAGAAATAGGATAAATTTATAAAACACCCTGTATCTCGGTTATAAAGTGCAGAAGAAACATTAAATATAGGTTTTTGGAAGCACCAAAGTGATCCCCATCTACAGTTAAAATTAGGCCCTTTCCCTGTATCAATTTAAAATAAATTCCTATATACCTTATTGCTACATGCCTTGTAGCTTGTAAACTCAGTAACTGCTCAAATTCAGATCTGTGATTACGTTTAATTGAAATAGTAGAACCATCTGTGATCATCAATAAATCTACTCCGAAATGAAACCCAGTCCACCTCCAAACATGTCTTTCATTCACTGTTAAAACCCTTCCACACCTTAAACTTGTAGCTAGGAATATTTCATCTGATATATCACTGGGTCTAAAATAATACATTATTAATAAATATTACTGGAAATTAACTATAACTATATACCCCTTATCATCATTTTGATTAACCCTTAAAACGTTTTTCCATTGTTGTAAAATTACAGTATCAAGCCATGTTCTTGGGATAATATTATCTCGAAATATAAGCAATACGTCGAGTTGGTGGGATATTAGATTTTGTAATCTAATTCCTTGGAATACCGGTATGAATTGTTTTCCTTCAGAAGTTAAGAGATATGGTAATGTTTCTAAAATACTATTACTTTAGAGGGAGACATAAAAATAGTAATTTTTCACTTACCTGTCCTTGAACAAAAATACTCATTAACAGTAGCTATAGAAGGTTCTTCTGTATCTGGGAAAAGCAGCATATATATCCAATATTTCAACATCACATAAATAGAATATTCTGTTTGAACAACAAAAAGATCTGGTTCTGTAATCAGCCTTGCCATCAATGAGACAGGAATTGTTTTCAACTCTGATAAAGGGTGACTGAAATAGTACGGCATCAAATTCACCAAAAACCATTTAAAACAAACATCCTGTAGCTTTTTGTCTCCATACAAACAGGCTGCGTTATAATAACTTAAAGCTGTCTACAAAAATTTATGGTAAATAATTAAATTTTTAGTGCTAATACAACATACCTTAGGATTAATAGTTTCTAACATAACTTCTGTACATTTTTCAATTAATCCGTCTAACTGAAACATAGTAGCAGTGGCTAAAATTGGTACTATCTCAAGAGGGTTCAATATGATTTCGCAGTTGTATAAAGAGCCTAATACCACTTTCATGGCTGAAATAAAATTTTGTAATAATTATTACTTTTAATATTTTTAAACTTACAATCAATAGAAATTAGAGGATCTATAATATCAATGTTGATATATTTTTGATTACTCTCTAACCAAGATCCTCCAAACATACTGGCGAAATACGGACTCTGGCAAAGATATACTCTATGTAGATTGAATTCTTCACCCAAAGCAAACACTGTCACATCAGAATTTTGACCTTCCAGAAATAGAGCTTGGTAAATATATTTGGCTGTGCTTACAAGCTTTTTCCTGTGAACAATAATATGTTATAAGCCATGAGATTTATTATTCAAAAATGTACATACCTTTTAGGGGTGTGCAAAGCGATATCTATAACTTTATTTATTTCATCATCAGTATCACAATATTTTCGTTTTCTTCCCGACACATACCCAGTAACACTGTTTACTAAATATTGCGTTGAATATTTCAAGCCCATTTTTAATAAATATTTATTTTGTCTAGCTAAATATTATATATACGTCTTAGATTTACTATGAATTGTTTTTTAAATGTTTATGTTCAAATGTAATGTTAAGATCCATCTCTCGAAATATTGCCACTGTTCAATGTGAACTACAAACTTTCTTTTGCGCAATATTTACGTTAAATTTTGGTTAGGTAAGCTCATTAATTCAAAAAAAGGTGTTCTGGTAGATCGTAGGCGATTTATTTGTTTAGGTAGTTATCTTAACAAAAAAATGAAATGATAGAGAACTACCACTTTGAAAAAATTCGTTTTCCGATATTTTTACGCCACTGCTAAGAATTAATGCAAAATTTACAACTCAAACACAAAAACAACTATCCACAAAAATAGGTTAATATTTGTTATTTCTTATGTCATCACCGAAAATATGAGTGAACATCGCATGAGTGAGCACGAGATATACTTTTTATTGTAATTAACAAAGATAAAAGATTAGTAAGTGCTTACGGTAGAAAGGGAAAGTGATTGACAGGTGGAGGTGAGAAGAAACCTAAAAATAAAAGTAGGTCACTGTCAAGGGACCAGAAATCGGTAAAGTCCACGTCATTTTTTAAATATAACTACTATGTGTAACTCGTAGGGAAAGCACATTCCTATCCTAGACTTCATTGCTTGCTGGCCTCGGCAAAAATTAATTTTTACACAATATACTTCCGTCCAACGGAGTATTAGACACACTTTTTTATTTACCTCGACTTTTTTTATTAGTAGATATATGATCTGTGACCTCGACGAGCTTTGAATAATTTTATAGGTTATGTTTTGATTTCGTAAAATGTTACTTAAAAACCATGTACAAATTAGGTAAACAAAGCTACAGATTATCCCAACATGGACATATTTTACTTAGAAATGCAAACATAATTGAAAACTACAACTATAATCATAAAAGAGACTTCTCATTTCAATCTACGATAGAATCTGTGGCAAAAACCCAAACAGGTATTTTCAAATGGATATCAGAAAGTACTCCTGTAGAGTACATTCAGAACTTTTTATTAACGTTTCACGATACCACCGGCTTACCATGGTGGGCAACAATTTTCTGTACAACTATTCTATTAAGATCGTGCGTGACTCTACCATTAGCCGTGTATCAGAATTATATATTGGCAAAATTACATAATTTACAGTTAGAAATGCCTGATATAGCTAAAGAACTTAAAAAGGAAACTGCTATTGCTATAAAAATGTATAACTGGGACGAAAAGAAAGCAAAAATGGTCTATAATCGATCGGTAAGTTCATCAACTGTATGATATTACATGTTGTACAATATATTTTTTTAAGATAAGGAAGCAATGGAATAATCTAGTGGTAAGAGATAACTGCCACCCATTCAAAGCTAGTCTATTATTATGGTTTCAAATACCAATGTGGATATCCCTATCAGTTTCTTTAAGAAACCTTGTATATATGCTTCCCGAACAAAATGTGGATGCACAAATTACATTTACTGAGCTAACCATTGGTGGTTTTGGATTTATTCCCAATTTAACAGAGGTAGACGCTTCTGGTATACTACCTGTTGGATTGGGTCTAATCAACTTGGCAATAATTGAGGTATTTTTGAATTGAATCTTAGTAGAATTTAAAAAAAAAATGCTTCTCTTTGTTATAGTTGCAAAGGTTGTCAAAAGTTAATGAACCGACAAAGTTACAGAAGTTTTTAACAAATGTATTTAGGGGATTTAGTGTAATAATGGTGCCTGTAGCAGCTTCTGTACCTTCAGTAAGTAAAATATTAGAAACTTTTTTTGTTGGGTTACAATTTTTCAATAATTTTAGTGTCTTGTTTTGTATTGGACTACGTCAAGTGCTTATGGATTGATTCAAAATATTGTACTTATGTCTCCTAAGGCTAAAAGAATATGTAGGATACCAAAAACTGATATAGAATTAGATAATCCTTATAGACATGTAAGTTTAAAAATACAAAAGAAACTTAGTTTTCTTTCAAATGCAAAATGATAGTAAAATGTAAATAGTAATAACGTTTTTTTACTAACACCTGACAATGCAGCTCATTTCCTTCCTCTTCTGTCAAAATTCACATGCTTTCAGGAATTGAATTATTAGGCAAAACTACAAATTGTGTGTGTATATTACTTTATTATATTAATGATAAACAAATTATATTTTTAATATTGTCCAGACTTGACATTATATTTGACATTTCCTTGTCCGTCTGAAGATGAGGAAGAAGAACTGAATGCTGCGTTAGGTCCTTGAGCAGCTGCAGACACTTTAATTCCCGTACCCTTTTCTGCACCACTTCTGCTGAATATGCTCGGTCTAAAAACATAAAAGTCAAAAAATGATAAATTTACAGTATATATATATTAGATGTTTTATATTTTTTATAAATTTAAACTTCAATCTAACTGACCCTGAAAATCCTCCATTGCCTGAATTTCCAGAAGTTCCCCCATTGCCTGAATATCCAGAAGATCCTCCCTTGCGTGAATGTCCAGAAGATCCCTCATTGCCAGAATATCCCCCATTATTTGAATGTCCTGAAGATCCTTCATTACTTGAATACCCTCCCTTGCCTGAATGTTCAAAAGATCCCCTATTGCCAGAATTATCATTCGAATGTCCAGATCCACTGGAATATCCAGATCCAAATCCCGAACCTGTTGATCCTGAATAAGAGTAAGCACCTCCTCCTCCATGTCCTGATCCTATTGGATGAGATTCACCAATATCTTGGAAGCGAGAAAATATTTGATTTGGAATAGCTGATTGTTTTACTATGTCTTCTACCCTAGCTTGGATCTGGGCTAATTCTGCAGATGCGTCATAGCCTGTAAAAAAAATTAATAGTGATACTATATTAAAAGTATTGCCTCTCTGAAATATTACCTCCACTAGAACTAGAGCTTCCAGAATATGAGTATGCACCTCCTCCTCTTTTAAATCTCGAAAGAGCGTCTTCTATTTCTCGTTTATTCCTTACTAAAATTTGTTTGGATTCAGATCCATCTTCATCGATTGAGTATATAGATTTGGGAACATATTCGCCATAAGCTGGAAGAAATGTTGAGCATTTAAATAGTTTTTGGTAAAAATCTATCAAAATTCCTGACAAAGTTCATATTTTTGTGTATGATGCATGTTTTAATAATTGTTATTGAGCTATTATTAGATCTGACTATTAATTTATTGCTCAATATTTACATATATACGAGGGGTATCCAAAAAGCTTAGGGAAACTTATATCAACCACTAAACAGTGGTTATTTTTGAATTAAAATTAAAATTTGGGTGTACAAAAAAAGATATTATACCACTTACCTTGAACTTTCCAAACAAATCCGATCAAAAACAAACAAACAAAATTTGCCGACGACATCTCACTAAGTATTTTTGCGACTAATAACTGGGATTGTTTAACATTGACTGTCTTTGTAGTAATTTCAATGTCTAATACAAGTATATATCGTGATGTAGATAGCTTACCGCAAATACCAGGCTACAAGTTTTTAATCACCTCAAGCTTTATTTCTGTCAGATGTTGCTTTGCGTTAAAGAATTCAATTTTTAATTATAATTGGTACTGTTTTAATTTCTAAGAAGCAGCAAGAGCATATCTATTGTTGGGAATACCCAGAATTAACATATACAAAGTGGTCTTGTTGATATAAATATATAGAAGATAAAATTGAAATTTAATATTGGGCATTTTATATGCAAAATTTAATTACGCCCTCTAGTGATCAAGTTAAAATGCTGAAAGTGATTTCTCTTGGTCACTTTTACTAAGAATTTTTTTCCGAAGTTATTGGATGGATAGTTTTCAATATACAGTCGGATTATTGGTCCACCCTGTACGAAACGTTTTGAAAGAAAAATATTATTACATAATTGCGATTGTTCTGCGAATGCGTTCTCAAGGAATTGATTTAATATTCGAGACCTTGTTATATGTATAAGTATAAAAGTAAATTTGTTTTTTAATAACAATTTTTAAATATTTACTTTCTTTTCACAGTAAAATCGTGATTTGTCGTATATAACATCAAAAAAATTGGAACTCATGCTGAAGATATTTATTAAAATAATAATTAATATATAAAAAAATTCACCCTATATACAATGCGCCTATTAATAAAGATCGAAATAAAGTTTTTGCACGCTCCTTGTATTTAACACCTGTGAATTTATACACCGTTTGCCCTTTATGTAATTAGTCATGCAACTACAAAAAAAAATCTTATTGTTGACAGTGTTCTAAATCGTAACCATAACAACATAGGTACATTGGCTGTTGACAAACTCTTTCACATCTTTATAGAATGGAAAATAAGCCGTTTGTAAATATTCCTTTCATTTTCGACAACAAATACTCTGAATCGTTGGAAATAGAATTTTTTAAAAATATTCGTCTTCGTGTGTGGTGTTACATGTGACAGTGACTTTTGTTTAAACTTTTGACATATATTTGTGTACATTTATTTTTTTTAAATGACATGCATTCAGAATACCATTACAGTTTATTGATATGGGTAATTATTGCTGTAAAGAAAAAAGTACGAAGTAAGTAAAATGACGATTTAGAATTTCCAATATTCCACTTTTATAATTTCTTTTTTAGGAAACTCACTTTATTATTGGTAGGCTTAGATAATGCTGGTAAAACTAAGGCTGCAAATGGCCTAATTGGAAACAGAGTCAGCTCACCAGTACCCACAGTTGGTTTTTCCGTTCTAAATTTAAAATATTCCGAATACGCTGTAAAGATTTTCGATCTTGGTGGAGGTCCGAATATACGGGGAATTTGGCATGAATATTTTGTTAACGTAAGTATGTTTTATCTATGAAATGAAACATGATACATTGTTTGATAGCCTATAACCTCACTTTCTTCGGCAATTCATAATACAACATGGGGCCATAGAACTCTGTTACGTAGTATATAAGTTGAGTTCGGAATGGTAAAGAGTGTCAATACTTTTGGCACTATTGACACTGTTAATTGGTCAGAGCATTGGTCGCGTTCATCACAACGTAGCGCCACCGAAGCGATCATCAATTTCCTGCTGAACGCGTGTTTTGTTGACTGATCAGATTGAGCGCTGTGGAATCAGTCGCCATTTTTTCAATCAGAATTAAAATACGGTACACGCTACCGATTGATGATGCATTAACTGTCATTTATGACATGTTGGGAACATATTATTAATATCTTTGTTTGGAGATATTTTAGTTTGTACCATAGAGAAATATAATATAATGAGAGTTGTCGACCCTGTAGTAACAGTTGGCATCACGTCGATCGAAGCGCACCAGGAAGGGTTGTTGGAACTAATTTTTGAGGGCGGGATATTTAAATTGATTAGTTTGGATTGTGGGTATGCAATCTCACAATTTGTTTAAAAACTGTTTATTATATAATTATTTCATTACAAAAAAATTAAAACTAATTTCATTTTTTCTAATGGAATGATTATACCTAATTAATAAACAATTTTAAGACACATAAATTAGATAAATGAGAAATCAACACTAATTTAAAATTTTTATTAAACTGCACATAATATAACAAATAATCTACATCTATATTATTATCATCAATTCAGCGAACATTCATATATTATTAATCACAACAAAATAACATATTTTTACTAAACTTACATAATATTTAGGAAAGTTTATCCAATATCCCATCCAATTGCGCACATTATTTTAAAATTATTCACAAAAACTGCAAAAATTTAAATATAAAGAAGTTAGAAAGTAGATTCTCCATTTCTATGAAGACAGGAACAGGTCTGAAACAAAATAAAGAAAATGCATTACCTTAAGTTACAATTTGTTAGGTAGATGAGTTTCTTTGAGGCTATCATTATTGTTAAGAAAATAAGCTTTAATTTCACAGGCAATAGCTACAGTATTTTCAAAAGCTTGGGTATTATTATGTTCAATTACTTTTGGTAGTAGTGGATGATCTAAGGATTGCAAAGGTAAAACAAATCTAATAAGTATTTTGCATAATGAACCTGTGAATGCATTATTATTAAAATGATCTTTACACAACCTTTGATCCTTTGATGTAGAAGGAAATTCTAAAATGTTGTACCACTGTCCTCTTTTGATTAATATCAGATGGAAATTTGAAAAATGTTTTATTCTCACTACAAATTGCGAAGTGGCCAAAAATATTTACTAAGTATTACAATTTTTTGCAATACAACTATGACGTATTATATTTGGTGATGATATTTTAAAGGTTTACTTACTTTTATTTCCTTAATTAGAACTAAAATCCTCAATAAATTTATAAGCAAACTTATTTTTAATCAGACTGCTCACCATTTTGTAGAATAATTATATTGACATTGACACTTTCACTATGACTTTGACAAGCAGAAGCTAGATTCACACAAGCCAATGTATGATTGATTTTGTATATTTTCGTTTTTAATGACTTAAAAGTTGATATACTAGGATATTTCATAATATTTATCGACATTAAAGGATAAACAGTGAGGTGAAATGTAATTTATAGTATTTTAAACCATTTTATTCTATTTCCCTTTTGTAAAAAGTCTTGTAGTTCTCACGACCGAAGCGACTCCATGCGCGGGTCAGTTGCGCAGAAACGTTGTGCCTTATACCGCCTATACTTCAATCCGTCTCTTTTATTTTGTCTATGGTTTGTACTTTAGTGAAAATGAGTGAACAGCTGGAGGTGACGCCTCAGTCGTCACGACTTTTGAGCAAAACGAACACGATTTCTTAGGATCCTCAAAACCACTTGTCATGTGCCAATGCCAATGAATTTCCTGTGTTGTTAGAAGAACAGTTTTCAATTATAATGTTCTTGATAATATAATTTTGCATATTTAGATATTTTTAGTAAGGTTTAAATCGTAATCGGCACAATCTTAACCTTTAAATAAACGTCAAACCGGACAAACGTCAAATATTTAATGTCCGTGGCTTGAAGCTCATACTTTTCGGTATGTGCTTGAGGGGCAAGGGGAAGGTAAGACTAGGCGTCACGCCCGGTAATAAACGAACGGAATTCAGTCACTATGAGCTGCTACTAGCAGCCAAAAGTGAACAATCGAAAGCACCTATAATTGTCGTATATTGTATCAAATAAAATTGAGTTGTTGTATTCATTGACATTTGACGTATTAAGTTCAGCAGAATTACGAACTGATGGATCACTCTAAAAATCGCTACCTGATCAACATTATTGAGATGAACGCGGTCAGAGAAAATATAATGCACACTATTATTGTGTTCCGTAATACTTTGGGGTACGAATGGTGTAAGCATGGTGGGACATCGTTTACTCGGTACAAAATGGTGGTGTATTAGGTGTTACACACTGATATCACTCCATCCTCACACTATCAGCACGTGAATAAACTCTGCACTACACTATCACAACACCGAAAATCCATTCCGAACTCACCTATACAGTTCTATGCATAGGGCATATCCGCCAACTGACAAGTTGACATTAATGACAGTTGTCCTGAGGAAAAACTATCAATTTAGATTTGTAGTTTGGTTATTTTGCATACTCACCGCGCCTCAATAAGTGACATAAACGGTAGAGGGTGCTATTTTTATTAGGTTAAATGCAGCTCTATGGAAAATATTGAATAAACAATGGAATATGAAATAAAACCAAAATAGCAGCAAATTAGCGAAAGCCGCTTGTCAATATTTGGATTTTTTTTATTCAACCACGTCCTCTAACGGTAGACCTACAATTATATAAATAATTTCCAGGCTCCGTTCTTAGTTGCCCATCCGCTACAACAAACTAGTTCCGTTTCCAGCTGTAGAGTAGGGCTTATATTGAATCTCAAATATACAGAGTGTCCCTAACTAATATATTTGGTTCCTTTCTAGGCGCACGGTCTAATTTTCGTGATAGACTCCAGTGACATATCCAGATTTTCCGAAGTAAAAATGGTTTTCGAAGAAATACTTCGCAGTGATAAGGTAGCCGGTAAACCGATTTTAATATTGGCCAATAAACAAGACAACGAAAACGCCGTAGACGAAATAGAAATAATCGAATATTTAAATTTGGAATATTTAGTGAACACCAGAAAATGTCCGACGTTAGTACAAAGCTGTTCGACATCCGAAACTAAAGTAGATACTGGAGTTGAAAAAGGTTACAATTGGTTAATGGGTTACATAAACAAACACTACGAAAATTTGAATCAAAGAGTAGAGATAGACGTGCGAGAACAAGAATTGAAGGAAAAACAAGATTTATTAGAGAAAATCGAAAGAATAAAATCAAAACAAGCTTTAAATGACGAGGATAATATAGAAACTTACTCTGATTACATAAAAAAATTAAACGGCGAAACTAAGTTACCCGCGGAAAAACCTAGCACGTCTTTGATAGATTATGAAGAAGCGAGTTCCACAAACAACTCATCCGAATCCTCTTTATCGTTCCCCCCGGTATATATTTCCAACACCCCTACGGAAAGACCGAAATCAGCTGTTGAACTAGTGAAACGTCAGTTACAGATGCGCAACGGGTCACAAAAACGTACAGCGCGCACTCGATCTAACAAAACCGCCCCGATTAATTTGTACGGTACACAAATGCCGCGTTCAGCTCACGAACGACGTAGAGATATGTTATTTGTTAGGAGAAATCTTAAGTCTGCCGATAATGTGCTTTTTACTATTAGTGGTAAGGTTTCCGATGATATTAACGTCGTAGATTCAAGTGGTGATCATAATACGATAGGTTTAAGTAGTTGCCAAGGGAAATTACCGCCTTTAAGACGATCTGAAATGCCTTGGGTTCATCGACCGAGTCGGGAAGGGGATGGGTTGAGTATTGTGGATGTTGTGTAATATATTTTTGGAATAATTAAAAAGGGCTTTGCATTTAGGAGCCGACGTTTGTCCAATGTGTACAATGTTTAACAGTGTATTTTGTACTGGGACTCTGCACACTATAGAATTCGCACATCTTTTGTTCAGGATATCTTAATAAAAACTTCTATATATTTCATAGTAATAAGTCAGAAATAAAAGAAGACTTGTCGACAGTAAACAGAGTGAGACTTGACTGCAGTCGACTGGAATTCTATAGTGTACAGAGTCCCAGTACTGTTGTGTGTCCTTGTCATAGAGTAATATTTATTACTCTATGGTCCTTGTCAAATGTCACTTGTGAAGTAGTGACAGTTGACAGAAACCACATATTAATAGGAATTTAGTTCACTAGCTTGGGATAATTAATTTTGAACTTTTCAATACTCTGTCGTGTCTTAGAGGTTTAAATTTGTTACAATACAAGTTATTTGACTTTACTTAGCAGGTAAAAATTTACTGTAATATTAATAGATTTGACAGATATATGGATGCTGATATTAAGATATTTGAACCTCTGACACATGACAGAGAATTGAAAAAATCAAAATTAATTGCTAAAGATCCTAAACTCATGATACAAATTCATATTATTAAGCAGCATAGTTTGAAAAAGTTATATTACATTGAACAGTATGTAAGTACGAATAAAAAATAAGTCTGTTTTATATAATTGAAGTATATTTTCAAAATAAATATTGTATTAAAGTGAAAAGTAGTTTTATTTCGTTCGGTGTATAAAATACCATAACCATGTTCTAATTAGTCGTTGAAGAAGGCGACATCTATCGGTGGAGAGTCTGAATCAACTAAGAAAAACACGTGTCGTGTATCTACTTGGAGCAGAGTTTCGACCCTTACCCTGAAGAATTACAAAAGTATAACTACTTAGATCGGACTGCTAGTGAAATTGTTCAATTTGTTGAGCTATTAAAGCTGAAAGTTACCCTTCTTAGACGGAAGTTTGTCACCCATGACTGGAAGATGATCCCAGCCAGTAGAAAATATAATCAATCGGTCAGAAAATGTACAACCGACTGAAAATATTCCCCACCGGCTTACAGGATGTTTTCTACCGGATGCACCCTGCCAGAAGTTTGTCTTTACTAGCAAAGTGCATTAATGAAAATATACAAACAACAAATATAGAACACAAATTACACAGTATACAAATATCTTAAAATTAACATATTAACACTCGAATGTCACCACTACTTTACCAACCCCTACTACTCTCAAGCTTGAGCATGCAAATACTAAACCCATGCAGTTAAGAAAATACAAATGCAGAGTATAAATTCTGTAGAGCATATCCATCGATGATAAAATTTCTGTAACAGAAACTCAAACAAAATTAAAAAGTTCTTTAACAAGTCGGTGAAGTCTCTGCGGCCTGTAAGAGAGTGTTAGTGTGCTGAAAAGGAAGCGCTGAAAAAAATGTTTAGTCCATAATATAAAATTATTCGTAAAAGATCCAAAATATTTTAAAAATACAGTGTATTTGTTTATTGCTAGTAGTATTGGTAAAAAAGAGAGAGGATAATGTATTGTGAAAATATAGGAAACAATATGTCTTTGGCAAATAGATAAATACAGAATTTTTTTTATAAAATAAGTACCCTGCTGTAATAACTAAAAAGTTTTGGAAAGTATATAGCTTATTCTATTGATGAATGTTTTAAATTATTTAAAAATCAAATATGTTGATAAATTGTGAATATGTTAAACCTTTTGTATGAAAATTATTTATAAAAGACTCAAAATATTGTAAAAACACTCTTTTCATTTATTGCTAGTAAAGAAAGGATAATAGATTAGTAAAATCTAGAAAACAACATAGTTTACCTATGTCGTTTGAAGAAAATATATAAAAATGAAAAAGGGTAATAATTTAAAGCTATATATAGTAACTACCAGGTAATAAAATAAAGACTTACCTTGTATATTGAATTATAATCCTTGGAAATCACGACCAAAAATTCGAACTACACTTGGTACACTACCGAAAATTTCGAAGACACACAGTTTCACTACCGAAAATAATTTCGAACTTAGGTACACACTCCCGAAAATTCGAAAATACACTTATACACTCCCGAAGCGATGAGATTTAATTTAATATTGATTTATTAGTCACGCCATTCAAGATAAACAAGTGTTCGTCATCGATGTGACTTCAATATACACTGGTCGCCCCATTTAAAAATATAAAGATAGATTGTATTTAAAAACGTTTTTCTATACTTTTTGATATTCTTAGTATACAGGAAAAGTATAAAAGTTCCAAAATAATTCATAAATAAAATTTCTTAGGATATTCTAGGAATTTTAACATACCTCATAGGGATCAGGAATTGAAAGAAATGTCATTACCAAAAAATTCTTAAAACAATATATATTTATTTTAAATAATTCCAACAAATACATCTATAATACGTTAGACCTAAATAATTTCGTTTAAATTAAATCAACAAAAGAAAAATCACAAATAAAATAGTTTCTTATTATTTACCGAAGGTTGCAAATCATATAAATAAAAAATCATTCTAAGGATGTTTGATTTGTACAACCAATTTGTCTTTAATGATAACTTATTACATAATACTTCTTTACAGGTAGACCTTACGATTATTTTTGTTTACCATAAGTTTGGTATAAAATTCACTACATTTTAAAAGTATAAAATGGAATTTTGATTGTTTTATATGAAAAACAGTCGTCTGACAAAAAGAAGAACTATCATTGTTATTATTATCCATATTGCTGCTGTCCATAATTTATCCCTGAAAATTATTTAATAAAACAAGATTCAACAAGATGATAAAAACTTACGTATTAGACCTTTGAATGGAATCAACTAGTAATGGATCAGTTGCTTCTAGATTAACCGTTTCATTTATCTGAGTCGTAATCCTTTGCCTAAGTTCACCTTCATTATTATCTTCAGAGGTATTTGCCTCCTTCAAGTCAGGTTCTGAACTAGTTTCTTTTTTATTAGCTTCTTCTTCAGCCTAAAGGAAAATTTACTCTTAATCAATTAAAATTGGATTAAAATAGATGGTTCTACCTTCAGAGCTATCTGTTTAAGTAATGAACTTTCTTCCTGAGTTAATTTAGGACTAAGTGTGTAACCTTTTGCAGCCAATTTTTCAGATATTTTTCCACAAGTTGAACACTCCCAATTTTTGGATTTTTTAGCTAAAATTTGTCGCTCTTCCGGTGTGTAATCTAAAGAACCAATAGTTCCAGATGCTGACGTTGGCATGAAAGCTATTAAAGCCAAAAGAGCAGTACGAATTGACCAAGAAGGTTGCCAACTTTCTGGGTGGTGTCCAGATATTGATAAACATATTTTCTTATTGACTTCAAACCTTCCATTTGGCTAACAATATAATAATTAATTGTTTTGAAAATGAATTGTTGTTTACTCTTACCGTTAATAAAATAATATTTGGTGGTTGCATAGGATACTGAGATGGCAATAAAATTCTTCCATGGTAGAATCCTTCCTCAAATTCAGTTCCAGGAGGACCTCTGACAGTAAAATGCCATTCAAATAAGTTATCTTCTAATGGACACGCGTAGTATTCGTCAGTAGGACTTGCTAATTCAATAGCTTCTCTCATTAAACGCTTTACTCCTAGAAAGGTTGATTAAAAAAAATTGCAAAATGTACATTTTGTAAGACCTACCGGGACTCTTAAGGTTGTATTTGGTTTCTAAAGACATATTTGGTGTTGAAATACGGAAAATTTTAAAAAATTAAGAGATATCTTATCTAGTTTGATGATGACACTTTCCGGAAATTGTTCATTTAAAATGCTAAACAAACTAAAAACAAATAATACACTTCTCACACGTCAGTAGCTGTCAAATTCAGCTGATGGATGGGCGGAGCAGCGTTGTTCCTAGGAAAAATTTTATAGTAACAGAATACCACAGAAAAACGTAATAGATTGTCAAAAAAGGTAATAGATTGTTCTTCTTCTTTTTATTTGCAAATATATAGAGGATAAAGGGGATTATTGATACGGTTATGGAATTTCAAAAATTTGACACTTCGACTTAACAGATTTTTCTTACGTTCAACACTTTATTGAACTATATTTAGTGCAAAAAGTGGCAATTTAATTATTTTAGACATCGATTTTTATAGAAGATTTTTAAAACATTGTTATTGTTGAACATTATTGTAAACTAAATAATAAAAGCAATAAACAGTACGCTAACCTAACTTTCCTCAACTTATTATTTTTGCGCATTATTTTTAAGATTTTCTGCTCACTTTGTTCACCCGCGACACCCGCTCAGGTTGAAAATTATCATGTGAAAAGAACACAACAAATGAACAAACTGACTGACAAGAGTGACAAGATAACTTGACAAGCCAACTGACAACTATTTCTTAGAACATAAAATTATATTATTATAGCAATTTTGTATTCTTCTCTTTTAGACTCTTTTGTCAATTTTGACCTTCACTTGCTCTGATTGGTGATCCTATGAGCATGTGCAAATGTCATTACCAAATCCACTCCATGTATCATTCAATGTATCATTCATGAAAAGGTAATAGATTGCTATCAAAACGTAATAAGGTAATAGATATGGTTAAAAGGTAATAGATCTATTACGAACGTAATGACAGGAACAACACTGGGGCGGAGCTTAGATTTTTTGAAAACCTGGAAAATTAAAACTTACAGCCACAAAAAAATTCTTATTCTCTACGACCTTAGTGCTATAATTTTTTTGGTAAAAAAGAAGAAAACCATAACCTCATTTTATTCAGTAAATAACTTTATTTAATGTGGTTTATTTTTCGATTATATATCAAATTGTTCAACAAAAATAATGCCATTATTAGTAGTGACAGGTATTCCAAGTAGTGGGAAGACCACAAGAAGCTTAGAACTGCAACTATTTTTCGAAAAACAAGGCAAAGAAGTTCATGTAATAAATGAATTAGACCACATATTGAGAGCAGGGTTTGAAAAAAATTCTTTTTACGACGATAAGGACAAAGAAAAGCATATTAGAGCCGTCTTAAAGTCAGAAGTATTAAAATTAGTATCAACTAATAATATTGTAATACTAGATGCATTGAATTATATAAAAGGCTATAGATATGAATTATTTTGTGGAGCAAAAGCAAATAAGTGCACACAGTGTACCCTCCATACTGAAATTAATAGGGACGAAGCTTGGAAATTCAACGAAAATAGAGAAAATGAAGCTGAGAAGTACGATAGAGCCACTTTTGATGCTTTAGTGATGCGATATGAAGATCCAAATGGTAATAATAGATGGGACGCTCCTTTATTCACTATATTTCCTCACCAAGATTTGGATTCAGATGGAATATATGCCAGTCTCTTTAATAAGAAACCTCCAAAACCCAATTTGTCCACCCAGAATCCTCCTTTAAAATCAACCAACTTTTTGTACGATTTAGATCAAATAACAAAGAAAATTGTGGATGATTTAGTTAAGAATAAGAAGAAGGGTGTTAGTGGTCTAGTGAGTGTTACAGGATTTGATGACTTAAATATCGATATTACTGATATTACTATTCAACAATTAATGAATTGTAGGAGACAATATATCACTTATTCTAAAATGCACGCACCAGATCCAGATAAAATACCAATATTATTTGTACAGTATTTAACTTCTGCTTTGAAATAAAATAGAATCTAATATATTATTTTTATTCTTTTACCGTCAGGTACAATTTAACTGAATATTACATATTCTAATCCTTCTTTTATATCTAGAGATTTTAAATTTTCTTCAAAAGCACCTCCAGTCAAATCCTGAAAATGTTTATGTGAAAAATAATTATTATTCAGTGTTTTTGTGAACATTACCATTTTAACGCAAATCACCATTGGTGGAAGAGTGTCTTTAAAATGGACAATTTTGATTGCACGTTTTAGACCCTTACGATTTTTTGGATCGTAAGGTATATACTTTTTTCCAATTTTATTTTCGTCTACATCGCAAAAAGCAACTACTTTATCTTGATTTTCTTTAGTTAACGCGTTATAAAGTCGCTTGCCTTGTTTACCAGCGTTCCAAATGGTAAATTCACACCATTTATTTAAAATTACGTTCTGCAATCTTTCGACACGTAAGTTCCAAATTGACTGCCTTAAATATTACAATTACTTTAATCTAATGGGAAAAATATCAACTCGGAAAAAGTGCTTACTCTTGTACCGAAAACGTAGTTTGTCCAGAGTGGAATGTATATATTAATAAACATTCGTTTACTCTTTTAATTTTTCCACCAAGATCCAAGTGTTTATAGAAAAATATTAAATCTTCTGGAGTTCCTTTTTTGTCTTCAACAAAGCCTCCGATTCTAAAAAGAACACAAATATTACATCATTAATGTCTGGCTGTATCCTTACTGTTTAAAATGACTTTTATTTAAAAACCACGTAGGCATAATAATAGTAGGTCCGTTTGAAGTAAAAACTTGAAGATTTAATTGTTCTTCACTTAACGAATTTGCCCATTTTGTATAACGAATTGTAGAATCGAGTGGTTCTCTTTTGAATTGACTTCCCACTATCTAAAAATGTTTATAAGTGCAATAAAACGTTGGTTAAGCAGTGTGAAGTACTTACTGTATCATCCGAGCAAATAAGAGCCAGTTCATACTGTTTTTTAATTCTGTCAGGTAACATAACATCATCCTATAATTTATAAGGGAAGTTATAGAGAAATTTTAGTATATTGATACTTACAATGTCTTGGAAGCATAAAAAGCTTCCAGTGCTTATGGAAACTGCTTTATTTTTTGCAAAACCCACTAAAAACACGTTAAATTTGTAATTATGCAAATAAAAATAATTTTGTTTACTACCTCCTCCAGGCTTTTCATTAGTATTTCTAAATAA
This sequence comes from Galerucella calmariensis, assembly GCA_910591675.1. Lineage (NCBI taxonomy): Eukaryota > Metazoa > Arthropoda > Insecta > Coleoptera > Chrysomelidae > Galerucella > Galerucella calmariensis. Next base: position 78,298 of record CAJUYG010000546.1, on the reverse strand, counting down.
TTTTAAGCTTATATCTTTCTCTTGAAACTTTTCTTTCCATTTTTCCAATAAATTTGTAGTTTCATCTGTACTAGAGTCGTTACAAACGCATATTTCTAAATGTAATTTGTCATTTTCAGTTATTGTTTGAGTTAAAATACCATGAAAACAGGAATCTATCCATTTGGCCCCGTTATGTATGGGGACTATAACACTCTGAAAATAAAGCAATAATAATTGGTCAAATCAATATTGGGATACATACTATTGTTAAATCTTTGGTAGACATAGACAATAGGAATTCATTTTAAAAAATAAAATATGATATGATTTGAAATCGCCTCAACCATTCCATAACCTTGTAATATTTACAAATAGAGCGGACATTTTCGAATTTCCATGGGCGTACCTAACATATTTTTTTAGGATTATAATTACATCAGATTATAAATGCGTTTAGTTCTTAAAAAGACTGCTTTCATTCAGACCTATACATTCCATGTTTTGCTAATAAAGGGGGCAATTCTGTATAGCAAATGCTAAGTTCTAATAGAAAGTTGTCAATTGATCGAGCCTGACTGTAGTAACCAATATCATGTGACGATTTAATTTAAAAAAAACAGAAGAAGTATTTGATACTTTATAAATTATCACTTTACTGTAAACTGAATATGAGAAGTGTGTGACGTGTCTATGCGTGGCATTTACGGTAAATTTGGATTGTTGTAAATGTAGATGAGTGGGAAAACATTACATTTCGGTGGCAACTGGTGGCGGAGGTAACTTAGATAACATACGGTTATAAGATAGTAACATTTTTAATAGTAAAATAACAGAAAAAAACAAAAAAATGGTAAAACCAATTAGAAAAACCTCAAATAAGAATCCACCAATTTTGAGTCACGAATTTATTATACAAAATCATGCGGATATTGTTTCTTGTGTGGCAATGGTGTTTGTAGTTGGCCTTATGGTACAGGTAAGAGTATCTCAAATTATAAATTAATATCAACATTTTTTAACATTAATAGAAAAAGTGTGATGAAAATTGTTACTTTTGTTTAGGCTACATCACCTTTTGCTTCAATTTTTATCACTCTACAACATAATGTAACTGAAGCTGGAGAAGTGCCCCTTTATAGCCCTGGGGTGAAAGATTGGGCTTGTGTATTTTTCTACAGTTTAATATGCATAGTTATCCATGCAATTATTCAAGAATATGTTTTGGATGTAAGTATTGTATTTTTATCAGAAAATTTACAACATAAGGTACAGATAAAAGGTCAAAAAGGGTTAAATTTGCTCGTTTTTTATTCTTTTTAAGTAACTTATGTTATTCTGATAATTGAATTATAGAGTTATAACTGTAACAAAACAATTTTAATTTTAGAAAGTTTCCAAGAAACTCCATCTCTCAAAATCAAAGTTAGCAGTATTTACCACCAGTGGTCAGCTATCCATTTTCTACTTAATATCAGTTGGATGGGGTGTTGATATTGTAATCAAAGAAAATTTCCTATTTGACATAGCTCGTTTATGGTCTGATTACCCATCTCCTATGCCTTTCTTAACTAAGTTGTACATCATCATACAATTGGCATATAATCTCCATGAGATTCCTGAATTATACTTCCAAAGAACTAAGAAGGAAGAATACATAGGCAAAGCTACACAAAGTTTAGCTGCGTTCTCACTTATTTTCGTCCCATACTTTTTGAAGTAAGTACATTTTTTTTGGTAAATTGTGTTTTAAAATATTAATGTTTATTTCAATCTGCAGCTTTAATCATTTATTGGTATTTTTACTGGTTCTTCATCATGCTGCTGAATTAGTTTACCACATTTTCCAACTCATCCAGACTGTGGATAAAGACGAAAAGTTCTCTAAATGTGAGTTGTAACAAATAAAATTACAATTTTGGTAATTTTTGTATCTTTTAGTAACTTCGTTAGTATCGAACAGTTTGCAATTATCAGCTCGTTTGGGTAGCATAGTCTTAGCAATTTTAACTCTGTGGTACGGTTTGGCACTCGGTGAACCGAAAGAATTGGATTTGCAAGCTGGTTACTTCAACACTCCTTTGATACGTCTTGGTGTTTTGGTAGGAATTCTTGGACTTCAATTGTAAGTGTATTCAATTAAAAAGTGTATTAATATGTTTGCTCAACTTTTATTTAATTTTTTAGATACTTGACTTTTAACGTAATTAGCCAAGAAATTGCTAGATCTCGTGAAACAAAAGTACAGAACACTACTCCTAAATCTAAGACACAAAAGAAAGAAAAACCCAAGAAAAGTAAATGAATGATACAAGTTTGAATTGTTTTTATTGTTTTTTATTTGTAGGCAAGAAAAGTGAAGAATCCGACTTGCCAGAAGTCGATCAAAATACAAACAAGACTTTAAAGAAACAAAAAGCTAAATAATTTTGTTGAGAATGCCCTCTATTTTTTTTTAATTTGTCCATCCGTTCCTATAATCTATATCACATTTTTACACAACATTGCCTTTTTTAAAAAGATTTATTTACATATTAGTTTAAGTATATTTTTTTATTGCAATAAATGTAAGTTTGTGAAGTCCCTCCAAATATCCATTTTGAATAAATTGTTAAATAAACATTTCTGTCTTGATTAATCACAATACTTATCAATGGGCTCATTTACATAATTTTTTTATTCTACCATTAGGAAGAGCATATCATTTTGAGGCTCTGTGCCAAAAAATAGACGTCAGCGAGGAATGTCTCCTATCCTACAGGACATCCAGCCAGCGTTACCGGTTACCTTAAAAAAAACATGACAGTTTATTAAAAAGAAGAAGAAAAGTATCGTAACTTTTCATACGTCACATACATAATGTTGACAACTTCCTCCATGATTTATTAAAAATCTTGTTTTACTCATTATTAATGAATTTGAAAAACTATGTCCAGTTCAAATCCTTTTTCCGGTCTACTTGATACCGAAGAATCTAAAAAAACTGGCAATATTAACGATATTTTAGAAAACATTTTCAGGTTTACGATAAATCCAAGTAAAGTTAGTAATCCTGATTTACTATACCTCGAAGATGTTCATAAAGTACACGAAAAAGTTGATTTAGATTTAAGTTTATTACAGTATGCCTTATTCGAGAGACTATTTTTGTGTAATGACGATTCTGATTTGAAAAGTGACACAGAAAGCATACAAGAAACTAAAGTTATCACATATTTGTACCATTGCTTACAAAATTTAAACGGTCACTTGGGACAGTTGAGTACTGAGCAGTATGAGGAAGTTAAAGATAAAATATTACAAAACGTTGCTACTTCTATTATACAACCAGATGTGTATTCAGGACAAAACATTGCTGAAGATACTTTGGGTATATTAAAGAATGCAGAAATGGGATCTGATGTGTTTTTTATTGAATCTATTAAAAGAGTTTGCATAGAAGATACTAGTAAGTTGAAACAGGCTAATTTTTGCAGAATTCTAAATTTGAATAACTGTTTTCAGGTCTGGTTTCTCTAAAAATTTTAATAGAATCAATGAATACTATAATACTAAATGAATTATTTAAATGTACTTTAACTGATATAAATCCTACAATTTTTAATTATTTTGATATTATACCAACTTACGATGTAATAGCAGATGCATTTATAGACAGCTGTATTCCTAAGAAAAGCAACATAGGAGGGGAATATGCACAAACAGTTATAGGTGCAATATTGAATCACTCTGTATTACCAAAAACTCCTATGGGGAAATACGTACATTTTACAAATCCCATGGACCAAATGGGAAACGCAGGTACTGAAGAATTTCTTTGGGTGTATCTAACGAAACAAAATCAAAATTTACACAAATTTTTCCTCTCGATGTTAAAATGTAGTCCAAAAGTGAAAGAAAAAACTTTGTTATGGTTGGGTAATTGCCTGAAAAACAACGTTAATCGAGGGAAGATTTGGAACACCCACGCTCCTGAATTAAATCCTGCTATTTACACCAGCGTAACTGACGGCTTTATGTTGAATTTAAGTAATTTATTGTTGAGTTTGTGCCAACCGTTTTGTTCGAAAATTAAAGATGAAAGAGTGTTGAAAGTCGATCCAACATATTGTGCAGTTCCAGTAAGTATTTTATCATATTTTATACCGGGTGATAACATTTCAGCTAACGCCATCTAGCGGCGAAGATGAAAGTCAAAAAGTCAAAACCAAGTAAGCGTTTTGTAGTGTAAATTATGCTCTTTCATAGGAGCCCAAATTTGTTGCAATCAGTCAAGCGAAACGGGAGAAATCTTGGTTTGTTCAAAAAAACATTTGAACTTCCCTCACCGCTTTATTTTTATAGATACAACAAAACATTTCAGCCAAAAAGTGTAGGTGAATAGTCAGTAAATATGAAAATGATATCATCGATATACTTTCATTAGGCAAAATTCTATAAAAATTCCATTTTTCTACTGAGTGTTGGTTGTTACGCCCTCTAGCGGACGTTTGACAAACTCGAAAACTTATATCGTGAATTTTTTTTTCTAAATCTCCACGACCAATATCTTACGAGATATGGCCGCTCGCTACCCTTAACAGATCACCCTGTACAATAAAACTAAAATCCATCGTTCCAGAATGAAGATATAGAACAAAAAGGAATCCACATGCCCGACATGTCAGTAGAAACTTGCTTTTTACCCGTTTCTTCCGACGATACATTAGAAGAAAAAAGATTAATGGCAGACTATTATAATTTTGTAACCGAATGTTTTTTTATGGCACACAGATCTATAGATTTAGGATTTAGAGTGAGTGTTGATAAATTGGTTCGACAAAATCATGTAAGTATTTCTCAAATAACTCTCATAATAAGGATTTGAAATAATATATTACATTTTTAGGAAATGGGCAGGATTCAAAGAGCTTTTAA
>CAJUYG010000546.1:37739-56149 GCA_910591675.1 Galerucella calmariensis | reverse complement strand
AAAGTAATTTTCAAAGTCAAGAGTTTGTGAAAAGATAATTTGTATCAATAAAAAATATAATTTTAAAAGTACACTTTATTCAAGGTTATCAAACATCCTGAAATAATTATGGTCTGTTTTATATTTAACCTATATTTCAACTAAATTAGATGGTAAATGTTACACCTTTTGTATGCGAGGTATAATAAAGTCAATTTTAATGTGTTTGACCTTTTTTTATTGCGTTAAAAGGGAAATAAATACATTTTTATTGGATTAAAACGGAAATAAATATAAAAGCTTCAGGATTCATCCGATAATAATCAGTATCATAATTGTTGACTTCAGTCTAAGGTCAGTGTGGCCAACTAAAGTGGTTTTTTCTGACAAGAATGACAGTTAAGGTCTTCCATTCAAAACATAAGATTTTTGCATGTTTTTTATCATTGCGAACATCTATATTGCTTCATTAAAATAATTAATACACCCCCGAAAAGTATATCTTGAAATTTAAAATGACTGACTTTTTAGCTGACAAGAACGCCAATGCTATATTATTTTCATACCCTAGTTTTTTAATAGCGTTCTTTTTTAACTTTTGTTTTTCTATTTTATAAATACATTATTGTAAGAGGATTTACAAAAAACATACCTAAGTGTCCATGACCAATTAATACAGGAAATGACAAAGTAGTTACATTGTTAGTTATAAAGAGAAAACGCAACAGTTACTATTACATACCAAAATAACTGTAAGAGAACATTAAAAGCCGTGAAATTGATTTAAAGAAGGTTAGAAAAACAAATTACCATCCAAATTTGTTGTATCGACTTAAATCAATTAAATCGCACTTATCCGGCTCGAAGGACCAAATGCCGCGCTGCTACGATTTAAAACGGTCTATACTATATTCAATTTTTATTGAATTAAACATTTTTTGAACGCTCCCCGTATAATACGATAGCGTTCGGTTAATTTATTGCTTTTTTTTCAATGTAGATAAGAAATTTTTGATGATTCTATTTTAAAAGGTTGTTGATTCAAGAAAATATCGTATCTTTGGCGAATATCCAAATTGATGTGTGCATTTTAATTTTAAATTTGATCCAATGTTGGACTTATCTCAACAAACGTTGCAATTTCAATTAATGGATTTAATGAAAACAAAATTCCGAGTACTGTAGAATGTACGGTCTGTTTTATTGGAATTTGTTAAATGGGTCGGTTATATCCAGTGATATGAGGCATTGGCGTACTCAACCCCCCCCCTGAAGACAAAAATATTAATTATTATCATGTTGGGCATGCCCTTATGTTGCCACCAGAAAAATTAACGATTTTCTTACAAATGGTTTGCCCCCCCTAAATTGGATCACGGATACGCCCTTGATATGAGGTTAAAATTTTGTTTCATGTGTTGTTTGGTTGTCGCTATGAATGACTCACTTTTCTATTTTCTATTATGTAGTAAGTCTAAGTTACCCCTAGAAAAAGCCTCTTGTCTAGTCACGGACTTCCGTTTTGAATGAAATTGTCAGAATACATGATTATGTAAATACGTTTCAATTAAACGCGATGTCGGGTGTTTAGGCGATACAATTTTGGGAGATATAAAGTAGTGATGATACTTTTCTATGACAAAGTTTCCTTAAAACAAAATAAATAAAGTGAAATGAGCTCCCCTAACTACGCCCATGGGGTTGGATGGTTTTTATTGAGATATACAAAGTAATAAATGAAAATTTTGACAAAGTATTCATTAAAATATAAGTAATTAATAAGTAGGTATTTTAAAACAAACAAACAAGCGGAGGAAGAAGAATGCAGATTTTGTGGCATGGAAGAAGAAACCTCCATCCACATACTTTCCAACTGCACAGCACTTCAGAATCCTAGAGCACAGCACCTGGGAGTTTACTGGATAGAAGAGGAACATTTACCTAAGTTGAAGCCTATCTGTATCTGTAGAGTAGGGAGGGTGAGTGTGTAGGCTCACAGCACTTAGGCCACATGTGACCCATTGTACATCCTCCCGAGGAGTTGTCCTCCTAGGTCATTGTCCATCCTGTCCTTCTCAGGAAGGTGGACAGGTCGCTGGGAGACATCTCCTTTATATTGGCAGGTGTAGGCCAAGACTCACCGAACACACACTCTCTTATTGACGATAACTCCGGACACTCGCATAAGACATGCCTGACAGTTTCATCTTCCTGTTCACACATCCTGCATAGAGGTGTGTCCACTAGCCCCATAGTATGGAGGTGTTTACTTAGTTGACAGTGACCAGTCAGAAATTCTACTGTTAAACGTAGGTTTTTCCTGGTCATCGCCAAATATTTCTTCGGCGCCAGCTTCCGAGGGTCGCCCAGGGTGATCCTGGCAAAACTGCATCCTTTGATTCCATCCCATCTCTCAAGGGATTGAGCATGGGTGTAACGTTTGGTTAGTTCCGCAATTGTCGAAGTCGTTAGGCCGTAGGTGTCACTGGGTCCTAGAATTTTCAGTCCAGCGGCTTCCCTGGCTAAAGAATCAGCAATGCGATTTCCTTTACTCCTGTCGTGCCCTTTAACCCACCTCAGGATAATGTTGTTATCTGCCGAGACGTCAGCTAAATCTTGGTGGCACTCTAGTACTAGCCTCGATATAACACGTTGTCTGTTCAAGGCTAATAGGGCTTGTCTACTATCAGTGCAGATTATTATGGCTTTGCCAGAAATTCCTCTTCTGGTTAGTTCTTTTGTGGCAATTGAGATACCAGCCAGTTCTGTTTGAACCACGCTGGTATTGTTTCCCATTCCCCACTTAATCTTGAGGCTCAGTGCTCTCGAGTAAACTCCACAGCCTGAGCCTTCTTTCATTTTTGAACCATCTGTATATATGCGTATTGCATTTGCAGCATCTGGCTCTGTGTTCTGTTTTATTTGAATTTTGTAGGGTTTGTTAAACAAAAACCTGGGTTCAATTGCATCGTTGGCTGCCTGCAGGAGAGGTAGCGCAGTGAGCGCTTCCTTCCATAGGCTCAACCTCAATTGGCCCATTCCTACTTCGGGGTTTACACCAGCCGTGCGCAATCGTACCATTGCCATTAACGCAACCTCCTTGACGTGTAGGTCCAGAGGGGTCAGACCAGTAATTAGTTCCATTGCTGCAGTTGGTGTTGTTTTCATGGCTCCTGTGATGTTCAAACAAGCCATTCGCTGTATTTGATATAATTTTTGGATGGCCGTTGCTTGTAGAACCTTCGGTCCCCATGCAATTGCTCCATACGTTAACATGGGTCTTATTATTGCAGTGTAGATCCAGGTGACCACACGGGGCGACAGACCCCATGTGCGTCCCACTGTCCTCCGACACTGCTCATATGCCACATATGCTCTTTTTGCTCTGCTGTGTAGATGAGAGTTCCATGTTAGTTTCCTGTCGAGGGTAATACCAAGGTATTTCACCTCTTCCGAAAAGTTTAGTTTGCTTTTGAAGATTTCGGGAGGTTTCAAACCCGATAAACTTCTTTTCCTGGTGAAAAGGACCATCTCAGTCTTTCTGGGATTGATCGACAATGAGTGTTCCTTACACCATTTTTCAATTAATTTAAGCCCATCCTGCGCTCTATCGCACAGTGTGTTCACAAATTTGCCAGTCTGCAAGATAACTATGTCATCTGCGTATGCAATTGTGTAGAATCTATGTAGGGAGCCCCCAACCAAACCGACACCACTGATCGGTTACTATTTCAAACATCACACCAAGTGCAAGGTCATTATAAAAAAAATTGCGTGAAAAACAAACCATTTCATTCGAAAAATTTTTATAATTTGACGTCTTTCAATGTTTATTTTTAAAATTATGACGTGTACTTTAAACCACCTACAAAATCAGTGCTCTAGCATTAACTTAATATATGTGCCATGTTGCCAAATCAACAAAAGTATATTGAAAACTAGGAAAAATAATCTTTCATTGCTTCTCAGGTACATTTTATTTAAAAAAATCAACCACTAGGAGTCTAGAGGCGTAGGCAATGATCTTTGGAGTTTTTTTTTAAAGCAGTAGTGTAGATTATTCTTTTTCCTTAAGGGCTAAGCTGGATTTTATCTTTAGGACGTATTTATAATATTTCACAGTTCACGTATTTAGTACAATATTGGTAACTTTTCAGTGGTCGTGCTTCATTTAAATCCTCAACTTAATATCAAAAATAACCATTACATAAATAAAATATTATTTAAACAACCTTGATATAAGATAACGTCTAATTAAAATATATAAAAGCGGTTTTAATTTGAATTCTAATTAGACTTGCACTTTAATGAGGGTTCCTGACTTAATAGATATTTATTTGAAGTCATATCTCGGCGCAGATTTCCGTCTCGTACTTACCCAACACCTTATCGTTGTTATTAAATAAAACCCACCGAATTTCGAGACAATATTATTAAAAATTCAGTATCGTCACATATTTCTTAATTTTTGAATTATCCAAATAAAGTAAGAACTAAAGGGAGGATCAAATGACGTGGAACTTTTCAAAGGGGCAGTTCAAGTATTACGTAAGCAGATTTAGTACAATTATTTACCTCCCCCCCGTCCCAGTTGTCAGCAAAAGTATTCAAAGGAATTACCCCCTCTCTTCCATGCTTACGTAAACATTGGTATATGCATTTTTCTTTTAATGAATTCAGTTTTCAAGCATAGATAATTTTTGGGTTGCCATATGTTTTTTTTAAAGGAACCGTCCCTTCGCCGGCACTACCTCAGCCTCCTGGACTTATTGTGGATACTCCTAGTGTTCTGACTGCATCCTATTCAGCCAATTCGTTCCCTGTATTAGCTTTGCTGGTCTGGTCTGATGCTTTTTCGTCGGATTAAAGCTGCCTTTGCTTCGCACAGTATGACACAATGTAGCGGAGGAAGGTCTAGCATTGTCTCCAGCGCCGCTGCAGGAGTAGTCCTCATTGCCCCTGTAATGCCAATGCATGCAAGTCTTTGGACCTTGCTTAGTTTTACCATTGCAGAGGTTTGTCTGATCTTTGGCCACCAGACCAGATATGCATATGTAATCCTGGAGATGACAACCATTTTGTACAACCAGTGTACCATTTAGTGCCGTAAGTGCGTATGGCAACCATGAAGGTTACCTCTGCCTTCTTGATCACGTGCTGAAGGTGTCGGTTCCAAGTTTAACTTGGGTCTAGAAGTTGCCATATGTTAAAAAAATACTAAATAACTACACTGCTGACGTAATCACCATCAAAAATAAAGCAAAAACCCCCCTGCCTTTCTATAATGTGGTAATACTTTAGTCTTAATTTGTACAATGAAAAAAACTATTTCTTTTATTGTATAATTCACTATTGTTTTATCTATATTTATACTAACAATATATACCTACCAATGATTTCAATGATAAACATTGTTGACACTGAAAGAATCGCTACAGATGACTCACCGTGTTCGAACTCATCTTACTTACATAACACATACAATTTCGACTCAAAATAAAATCAGTTGTTGCTACGTTACTTCATACTGTCTGACTATAAAATTGTTGCACAATTTGAATAAATCGAATATCGGAGAGTGGAATCGTAAAAAAAGTATTTTTACAGTCAAACAATTGGAATTTAAGTGATCTAGAATCATTAAAAAAGGTATTTTACTTCCTGTAAACGTCAAAATTTCAAAATCACTTGTTTTTTGACAGAGTGAAGATTTCCAGAGATTTTAAATTTGAATTTACCACCATTATTCGTCCAAATATAATTTTCAATCATTCAAATTTTTCTCTGATACGCTACTGTAATTAACTCTCCTTTCCTCTTGCATTTTTTATCTCAAACTTCTTCTAATCACTTAACATAATTAGAACACCTACTCTTATTAATTTCGTGTGCATTTCGAGCGTGTAATTGAGGCAGTTTTTTTTTCAATTTCAAAATACAGTGGTTGTTCTAGTGTAGTGATTAAAATAGATGATGTTTGGATGTAAGTGTCACGATCCTACTGACACACACACTTGTAGTTTAGTTGCATTTTTGTAACCGAATACATTGGACGTACAATGAACCTGAAATAGATCATAGTTTCTCTTTAACACAAGCGTAGCTTGGGGGGATAATAGACAGGTAATGTTATTGTATTTCCAATTATAGGTTTGTCGGTTGGAATCCCAGCTAAGTTCAATTCACCTACAAATGAGTAATTTTTAATGGCAATAACTTATCGGTCTTCCAGTTGTATATGTTTCATGAAGGTAACTAAATTTGGTTTTATCATCTTATTAATATAATTTTGGATATCAAATATTGAATTGCAAATTGCTGTCATGTCTTTTTATTTCAACAAAATTTTAATGTAATTTTAGGAACTTTAGTTCTTTACGTCAGGTTATGTTTGAGCGACCGGGGGTCGCGACGCAAAAGATCTGACCATTACGTTACGTTATGTTACGTTGCTTCGTTATGTGCCTTGCTTGTGTGCGTGTGCTCTCTCCTGAGTCTCTCTCTCTCGTTTACGAAGCAGCGATTCATTTTAGTTTTTTAGTTTAAAATATATTTTGCATTTTGGTGAAATTTTTTTTATGCTATTCATTACTTTTCGACGTCTGAACGGTAAGTAAATCACTTACCGACGTGTTAAACTTAGAAACCAGTAAACACAACCTACCGTCCTGACAACCGATGCTGTAAATAAACAAAAAATATCAATCGCGCCAAAAAATTATGGAAATAATAATAAAAATGTATCCGAGCAAATTCAAGTAGATCACCAGCACTGCGAATACCAGCTTTGCATAAAATTTTAATATAGCATCGGTGGTTCAGTGGTAGAATGCTCGCCTTCCACGCGGGCGGCCCGGGTTCGATTCCCGGCCGAAGCATATGAATCGCTGCTTCGTAAACGAGAGAGAGACTCAGGAGAGAGCACACGCACGCAATCAAGGCACATAACGAAGCAACGTAACATAACGTAACGTAACGGTCAGATCCTTTGCGTCGCTCAAACATAACCTGGCGTAAAGAACTAAAGTTCCAAAAAAGTTTTCCATATAATTCCAACTTAGGGTGACATATTGTATATTTTATATAACAAATTTTACCTATCCTATAAACTATTTTATTACTATTCACTTCTACACTTGGAAAACATTTTAGTTTGGACGTACCACTTTTTTTTACGACACATCGTACTTTCTTTTTTTGGTCATGCCATTATTATTCCACTCGAGTAGGTACCTTCATTTTATAAGTACCTACTAATAAAAATATTTGAAACAATCATCATAGTAAAGTAGCTACTACAATACATGAATAATAATTATCTAAAAACTTTCATAAGTACACAAAAAGAAATATAAATAATTACCCATTGCCCTCCCCAAGTAAAGCACTGGTGATGGCAATAAATAATGTACAATATACCACGTTTCAAGTTTATAGGTAGCTCCTTTAGGAAGAAATTTTGTATAAAGGTAACACCCTGTAAATAAGCACAACAAACAAGTATTTTCTGGACACATTGTACAGGGCTGTTCACTATAAATTACCCACCCCCTATTATCGTTATTATTACTTTTATTAAAAAAAATCTCATATAAAAGTTGTTTGGTTACAGCTGAATTTTCTTAATATTTTATCAAAAGTTCAGTAGCGTGCGAATTTAAGGGGATACAAAAAATAATAGTTCTTTTTTAAATGGGACATCCTATATATTTTCACATTTTTGGAATTGTCTTTTTTTTCTGATTTCAAAAATATATAATATGTTACCTCTACCTTGTACCGTTTTTGATGAAATGTTGCAAATCTTAGTTTTAGTAATTACTGTAAATATGAAAAGATAATTTATTCAAGTATGCTATAAAAATGACCACTAATATGTTTGATAATTGACATTTTTCATATAAAGTAATTAAAATGGTTCTCAGTAAGAGGGAAAAAGTCAAAATATATATCTATACAAAACAGAGAACAAAGATTTATTTAAGAGAATTTATAAATAATAACTTATAAAAGATATTCGAAATGTCCACCATTATTGTTAGTGCATAATTGATAACACCTTCTTATATTATTTATAATAACATTGCAGATAAATTGATTATTTTCATTTAGTTTGTTAATTTCAAGTTGAATCCTTGCTTTAAGCACTTGTTGGTATATTATTATTATTAATAAAATCTTTCTGCTCTCTGTAAACCATTTTAATTACTTTATCTGAAAAATGTTAATTATCAAACATATTAATTGTCATTTTCATAGCTTACTTTGATAAATTATCTTTTTCATATTTACAGTAATTACTAAAACTCAGATTTTCAACATTTCATCAAAAACGGTACAAGGTAGGGGTAACATATTATATATTTTTGAAATCAGAAACCATAACAAAAATGTGAAAATATACAGGGTCTCCCATTAAAAAAAGAACCATTTTTTTCTGTATCCCCTTAAATTTGCACGCTACTGAACTTTTGATAGGATATTAGGAAAATAACCCAAAAACTTTTACATAAGACTTTTTTTCTAAAAGTAATAATAACGATGACAGGGGGTGGGTAATTTATAATGAATAACCCTGTACAGTTATTCCTTCACTCCAACTTTCTATTTGCAACTAAAAATCGCTATTTTTAGTACACTCTAGTAAATAAGGAATGACGAACGTACAGTTTGTACTCATATAAAATACTGATGGCTAGTTTTACTTATATTTAGAGTAACACACGATAACATGGAAGATATATGGAGTTTAGCGTAGGCAGGTATGCCACACGAAGCAGAATAATGTTTTATATTCTCCTACCACTGCTCTAGTTTGAAAAATGTATCGTTTTTAAAGTGCACGTTTATACAGGGTGTTCCGTAAATACGTACCGTAAATTAGAGGCGTAATAGATCGTTAAGAAATATTTAAAATACCCAAATGCAACTTTTCTCTAACCTTCTTAGTTTGTGAGATACAGGATGTTAAAAGGTGCAGAAGAAATACACATTTTATCATCATATCTTCTCGTTTTGTCATTTAAAAGCTAAGCTAGAGACCTGCTTTAATAAAAAAGAAGAAGAATAACATTTGTATTTGATGGTAAACTAACCCATACATCACTCTACATAAAGTGTTTTTGGTTTCTTGTATGCAATTATTATAAGTTATATACAGGGTGGTCGGTAAGTTATGGTCCAAAGTGGAATGGAAGATTCCTTTCATAAAAATATTACAATTTGACGCAGCTTCCTTTAATAAAATATTGATGATAAGAAAAATACAGGGTGGCAAAGTTTAAATGAAAAAATATTTTTTCTCAGTAAATTGGAAGATTTTGGAAATACCAACGTGAAAATTTGAAAAAATGGGATATAGTGCCTGGGAAATCATAATATGTTATCCATTTCGATGTATTTTCTACTATGTTGTTGGTGTAATATTGTCATAGATTTCGAAAGCGTATTGCTGGTAACAACCCGACTCCGAAGGCGGAGGGTTGTTACCTCGACATGCTTGGGGAAAGTTATGGCGAAGTTATTGCAAATACCTCTCTCTTAGATGCCGATGGATTCCGAGCTGGCTTGTTACCTCTATCTGTAGTATCTCTATGATTATAATTATCTCCGATATTTTTGGTACGAAGTTCTGGGACACCCTGTATAAATCCACCATACCCTACATCATCAGGTGATAGAAGGGTTCATTGGCTATTAACTTTCTGCTCTGAATCACCTTTGACTTCAAAAATTGTTTTAAAAAGACACCATTTCGAGATAAACAAAATGCAAATTATTCTTCTATACAGATGTCTAGTAATGTCCGATTCAAATCATCTATTTAAATGTTTCAGATCTTTGAATCTGATACATTGATCCTAGTGACTATCTCTAAGTTATAGTCTATTGTATAAGATGAGATTTAAAAAAATAAAAGCGAAAATGGCTTGAGGGAGTAATAAAGTTTTATATACAGGGTGTCCCAAGACGAGTTAAAACTATCTGTTCTACCGGAAGTCGACTGCAACTTTGTTATTTTGAATAGAACACCCTGTATATTAATACATTTTCGAAAGCTCTACTTAATATAATTAAAAGCACATACGAGACTGTCAAATTAAGAGCGCAGATAGGAGGTCGAAGATCGGAAGAGTTTTCAATGAAAAAAGGTATAAAACAAGGTGATAGCTCAAGCCCACTGTTGTTTGTTATTATTATAGACAAAATAGTGAAGGAGATAAAAAGACAAGGAGGTAATCTGGACATGATTAGGGTACAGGAACATGGTACCGGTCAGACTAAGTAATCTAATATACGCAGACGATATCGTACTCATATCAAAATCGAGAAATAAAATGCAGTAACTAATTAACTTACTGGCAAGAGAAATAGAAAAGATGAAAATGACAGTAAATACAGAAAAAACAAATAAATAGTAAATAAAAAACAGGGGAATAATTACGAGGAATTGAAATGCAATCACAAAACATTAGAAAGAGTAACAACCTATAACTACTTACCTAGGAAGTATTTTAAAAGAAGATGGAAAAATAGACGCAGAACTTAATAACAGAGCAAATGAATCAACAAGATTATATTATTCCTTAAATGGAACATTACTAAGCCATATAAATACATTGATATAAATACAAAGATGGAAATATACTTACAACAAAATTACAGTGCCAACTATTACTTATGCCAGTGAGAACTGGATATTGCAGAAAAAGCATGAAACAAAAATAAATGCAATGGAAATGAAATATTTAAGGAGAATAGCTGGTAAAACGAAATGAGACAAAAGTAGGGAACGAAGAAATCAGAAGCATAACTAATCAAGACCCAATAATATCAAATATTAAAAAGAAACAATTGAACTGGTTTGGCCACCTAGTAAGAATGAAGCAAGATAGAATAGAAAAGTAATAATAGGCATAAGGAAAAGAAAAAGAAAGAAAGAAGAAATCTTCGTAAAATTTTAGTATAGTTTTGTCTGAAAACTTTTTTCGAATAATGCATACTTTTTGAGTTATTGATTTTTTTGTAAAAAATTTGACCGTTACAGACCCTTACAAATTATTTTTTTACGAGGATACCCTTAAAGACATGAAAATGGTTTCTGTTCGGTTGCTTTAAGTAGGGTCAGACGTATTTTAATCTATGTTGAAAATGTTTTCATTTTATACAGGTTGTGTATAAAAAGTGTTCAAAGTTTAACTTCATAAATATCAAATTTCTTAATTTTTTTAAATAGAACCACTCGATTTTTTCTATTTTAAGGCATTCAGGGGTGAAAAATAAGGCAAATTCATGTATACTTTCCTATACCTAAACCTTACCGTTATCCAGATATTAAATGTTTTCTGTAAATTTTGAGAGATGCAGGTGTGGTCCAAATTTTATTTTGACCCGTTGATACAAGCACTAAGAAATAAAAAAGATTATGTAAATTTGCTTTTAATACATGGTAAATATGGTAAAGTTGTTACAAGAACATATGTGCTTTATTTGCAGGAAGATATCCTGCACCTCTAAAAATTTACAGAAAACATTTAATATCTGGATAACGGTAGGGCTTAGGTATAGGAAAGTATGCATGAATTTGCCTTATTTTTTATCCCTGAATGCATTCAAATAGAAAAAACCGGGTGGTTCTATTTAAAAAAATGAAGAAATTTGATATTTATGAAGTTAAACTTTGAACACTTTCTACACACACCCTGTTTAAAATGAAAAATTTTTCAACATAGATTCAAATAGAACTGACCCTGCTAAAAGCAACCGAACAGAAACCATTTTCATATCTTTAAGGGTATCCTCTTAAAAAAATAATTTGTCAGGGTCTGCAACTGTCAAATTTTTTACAAAAAAATTAATAACTCAAAAAATATGCATTTTTCGAAAACAGTTTTCAGACAAAAGTACCTATACTAAGCTTTTACGTAGATTTTAAAAATGTATTAATATACAGGGTGTTCCATTTAAAATAACAAAATAACAATCGACTTCCGGTAGAAGGTGTATGATATAAAATGATGCTTTTTTTTAACAGCACCCTATATATTTCGATTCTATGTGCTGCTTCCAAAAATAACTGATTATATAAAAAAACAATATATCACCGATATTTTTAGAATAATTAACAGCGAATTTGCGCATTCACAAAAGTTGCTATTCGATAAATTATTTCAAGTAGGAGTGATATTGCAAAGTCGTATGTACGTCAAGTTTACGATCTATTTAGAAGCTAATCAACTACCCACTGTTCACCTAACTAGAATAAAAATTGACCAACCTATTCACCTTTGACTTTATCTATTCGAACGGAGAATTAAACTTACAGGGCGATGTATATTTTCTGTAATATTGCAAACACTACGTTAAGTCTATTTATTACGTCATTCCCGAACCGTGGGAGAAAATATTTAACAATTAAGTGAAAAATGAGATTTCAATTTACTATCAGGATTTAAATAAATTCACACCAATATTACACTCAACTGAGGCCGCATAAAATTTATATACGAGGGTAATCAATTGATCTATTTGCTTGGAGCATATACAGGGACTGTTGTTTATTAGTTTATATTTTGTATATGGATTTTTGGATATGGAATACGAAAGAATATTACATTATCAACCTTCCTTTAAAATTTAAACGCGAGACATCGATATTTGGCATCACAGTAATAAAAAGAGTGTTGTAGTTTTTTTTTGAAAATTCCTATTTTTCAATTTTTTCGACCCTCTTATCGTTTGTCAGCGATTTTTGGATATGGAATACGAAAGACTATTACATTATCAACCTTCTTTTAAAGTTTAAACGCGAGACATCGATATATGGCATCACAGTAATAAAAAGAATGTAGTTTTTTTTTTGAAAATTCCTATTTTTCAATTTTTTCGATTCTCTTATCGTTTGTCAGCGATTTTTGGATATGGAATACGAAAGACTATTACATTATCTACCTTCCTTTAAAATTTCAACGCGAGACATCTATATTTGGCATCACAGTAATAAAAAGAGTGTTGTAGTTTTTTTTGAAAATTCTTATTTTTCAATTTTTTCGACCCTCTTATCGTTTGTCAGCGATTTTTGGATATGGAATACGAAAGACTATTACATTATCAACCTTCCTTTAAAATTTATACGCGAGACATCGATATATGGTATCACAGTAATAAAAAGAGTGTTGTAGTTTTTTGTTAAAAATTCTTATTTTTCAATTTTTTCGACCCTCTTATCGTTTGTCAGCGATTTTTGGATATGGAATACGAAAGACTATTACATTATCTACCTTCCTTTAAAATTTCAACGCGAGACATCGATATTTGGCATCACAGTAATAAAAAGAGTGTTGTAGAAAGAGAAAACGTTTTGATAGATAGAGAGGAAGATGGCGTATGGAGATAGATAGAGTAGAGAAAAAAAGAGAGTTTGTTGAGGTAGATAAAGGAAGAGGTTGTAATGACAGAATAGAGAAAGAAAGAGGAGTTGAGGTAGATAAAGGAAGAGGTCGTATTGAGGGAATATAGGGAGAAAAGGGAGTTGGGGTAGATAAAGGAAGAGGTCGTATTGACAGAATAGAGGAAGAAAGAGGAGTTGAGATAGATAAAGAAAGGGATCGTGTGAACAGAGTAGAGAAGGAAAGAAAAAGCATTGAGTTAGATAAAGGAAGAGGTCGTATGGGCAAAGTAGAGAAGAAAAGAGGATACGTTGAGATATATGAAGTAAGAGGTCGTATAGACAAAGTAGAGAAAGATAGAGGAGTTGAGATAGTTTAAGAAATGGGTCGTTTGGAAAGAGTAGAGAAGCCTTGAGAGAAATATCGAAAGACGACGCAAAAATATTGAGGGAGAAAGAGATCTAATGTGCCCTTTTTTCCTACTTAGTTTGCAAAATAAAATTTTGATAATAATAAAAAGAAAAAAAACGTATAGTTTAGAAAATTGCCCTTAAAACGACCACCGTGAAATTTTTGCATCATAATCATCCGTCAGAAAATTAACAGTTTACTAAAAGCCAGAGGGAAAATCTTAAATGTCAGGTGTACCCATTTCCTTCGACAGGTAATTTCTTCCATTTTTCCGCTTTAAGAATCGCTTAACGATGTCTGGGGGTAGAACTGTTTCTGAAAGGTTGTTATTGCCGCATTTACACCCTTAAAATAGGGAAGGGACAATTTACAGAGCCGTCCTAAAAAAAGATTAACCATGGGATACTAAAAAGAAGTGATTTATCCACAATTTTAATAGTTTTCAAACAAATAACCCGGAAGATGTATATACGGTTACGAAACGTATCTATGTTTCTAATTCAAAGCGACCCATCTAGGAGATATATTCATAAATGTAATTTATGTTTCAGATGTTGAAATAGTTTTAAATGAAACAATTTAAAATTAGCTCTTAATTTCAACGGCAATTTGCATATTACTTTTAGTATGTTATAAGCAGGGGACACAAAAATAAACTGAAGTAGAACTTGTAGAATATACGTCAAATATTTTACTTGCATCCCTTAATATTTTAGTAAGCTCTGTATATATGCTCAGCTTTTATTTATAAATATATTTATTTATTTTAAAAGTAAAGGTATTTTCTACCACATGGTGCATATATTTTAAGCAACTAATTAAGATTCCGCAATTCCAATTCACAATATTTAAACCAGATGCGTTGACTTTGTGTAAATATTAAAGAGAACAATGACATTTGACGTATATTTATGTCAACAGTAATCAGAATAGAGGAGTTCAGTCTAAGTCAGTGTGGCCAACAAAAAGTGTTTTTTTTTTGACAAGAATGACAGTTAAGGTCAATCATTCAAAACATCAAAAATTACTAATAATAGGATATAAACCAGTTTCCATTGGAAATTACTCCCAAATTTTAAAATAAAATTCAAATTTCAATGCACTTTCCGACCACAACCCGAGGATTTCCGAACGCTACCGATGATACGTGTGATGTCATATCTCTTGTGTTTACTTATGTCAATATGGCCGGTATTGCATTAGGTTATGTGTAATTGTGTGTTTATATTGTATTTTAATCAACTATTAATTGCTTCATCGACGTAAAAATATCATTTATATGTTTGTTAGAGACCATTACGTGTTTGTGTGTGCTTTTTTTAATTTCTAAAAGTCAACGTAAAGTGGAAAGTGGACATAAATATTCGATATTTCCGAGGATATTTTAAAACTTTTAGAAGAATATATTTTATTTACTAGTTCAGTGTTCAGAGACGATTCCTTCATATTTTGTGAGTAAAGATATAGCTAGCGAAGGTTCTTTGTTTCGACGTATAGCTTGCAACCATAATGCCCTTCTCTTAAGTGTATTTTTGTTTGCGCCACCAGGTAAAGTAACAAATATTTTGTGTGGAGTTTTAATAGACGTTGATTTACACACTGGAATAATGCAATACTTGGAATACGAAGTTTTTTTTTCGGCTTTATCCATTTTTAAAGCTTTCAGAAACAAATTAGGTCACAAGAACTCAGAGCGTGATACACGAATAAGAACGTAAACAAATGACGTCACTCCATGGGGCAGCCATCTTTATAACGTAAAGCGCGTTTTGGAGGACTTTTATGATTTTTAAAGTCGTTTTAAAAATAAAGTTTATATTTTTTTGAAAAAATATGCATGCAAGGTGTTGGGAGACCTGATAAAGCGTCAATTCCCACCAATAGCAAAATGTATGCTTGTACCCTATTGCTTTTAAAAGCCTCTGCCTGCGGTATAGGTTGATTTTGATATTTGGTATGCAGTAAACTCTACGCATGCGGAAGGAGAATGGATGCAGGAGCTTCAAAAATAGCATTCTATGCCTCGATGTAATAAAGAAACAGATATACTACAATGGTGAGAAATGCACTCTTTTATTTATTTATCGAAATCGGCTCAACAATGAATCTGCAACGATGTTTGTTATGTCTAAACGACTGGGTGAAAAACAAAAACATTTGCAACTGAGAGGGCTAAGGGTTGTTTTTTACCTTTGATTTTTTCAGCTATTTCATTTATAAAATAATGTCTTGTTTTTATTTTCTTTAGTTGTATTACTTTCAAAGACATTTTATTTCTCAACAATTGTAATTTTGTTTGAGTATTCCTTATTGCACTGAAACAATCAGATTATGAATTATGAGATTTCGATACTTTTACGAGACTCTCGTACGAGAAATGAGACGAGACGAGACTTACCATTGCATCGGCAAGACTTTGTGAAAATCTCGTATCGTTGGTCTCGTGCGAACCACGAATATCAACAAAAACAAATATATCTGACATTTGACATAAGTAGTGACAGAATAACAGAAATGAAATGGTGACTTGCCAAAAGTTCCTAGAATTATTGGCCACCGATTTGTTGAGTTAAATTTCAAGATATACGCTTCGGGGTGTATTCATTATTTTAATAAAGCAATATAGATGTTCGCAATGATAAAGAACATACAAAAATCTTATGTTTTGAATGGTAGACCTTAACTGTCATTCTTGACAGAAAAAAACCACTTTTTGTTGCCCACACTGACCTTGGATTGAACTCCTCTATTTTGTAATAGTTTGACAGCAATTACCGTTGTCAGAAGCACCAACTTAGATAAACAAAAATTTATAAAATCTAATGAAGAATATTAACATTTATGCTGCTGCCAATTTCTCAATTGATCTTAAAAATTAAATTAATGAAGAATTTATTAGTTAATAATAATAGACGTAGATTAATTAGCAATAAATAAAAATTGATTCCACCCACTTTATAGCGAGTAGTAGCTTTAAACTTGGATATTATTGATTCTAATTGGTCTAATAACGTCTCCAATAATTACGTGAGTAATATTTATTATATATTAGCGACTCTTCCCGCCCCTGCTTTGCTCTTTAGTTAAATGCGAATAAAAATGTGATCCGAAATTAAAATTGTATTTATATAATCCCTGTATAAAGTACAAGGACATGAAAAATTTAATTCTCCACACACACAGCTGCTGAAGATCAATAGTTGCATTGCCAACGCGACCGTCTATATCCAGGAGAACCCCTGACCTAACTCAGTGATGACCTTCACGCCTTCAACCGCGCACTTTGGAAGTTTCATTGAAACTTATGTGGAAGATTTTTCAGAACTAATTTTCACCCTTCTTAGTTACACACCCTGTATTGATATCAAAATATACTGTGGGCCGAAAAAAAGGAGTACATTTTTCAATTGAAAATATTTTTTTTGTTTTTTGGGTGATTTATTTTCTTTTTGCAGGGCTAATAACCTAACATGTCCTTAACATGACTCGTCTCTTCTTCTTCTTTTCGACCCACAGTGTATTCGGACACTCACTAAAAATGTTTCTAATTATTTTAAAATTATTCTCTCGTCTACCTTGGTTAAAAGGAAGGAAGTGCAAGTGTATGAATGAAAACGGGAATTATTGTCATTTAAAATGAAATTATTTATGCCGCATGATAATATCTACTGTTGTGGTTTATAACTATTCATCGACATTAGTTATCCACGTGCAATGTTTATTATATTATTCGATAATACCGTTAAAAAATAAACGCATAAAAAATTTGTAAGTAATTTAAAACCTCAATATTTAATATTATTTAGACACATCATTAACCTAACTGGAGATTTACAGAAAACTACGATTCACTTTTGAGAGCCTTGTTTTGGGAAAACATTTTTATTTAATACCGGGTGTCCCAGAAGTTTTTAACTTCAAAAATCTCGTAACTAAGAAACGAAACGTATGATTTGTTGAAGTTTAAAGAAAAACTTATTAAACATCTCCCTATCTATCATTTTTGCTGTTAAAATGGACATACTCCCAATTTGTTTCAATATTTTTAACAAAAATGTTAAGGTGCCAGTTTTTAATGTATGCTAATATATGTCTGTTGCATGTAATATAAAAATATAACTGATCTAGGTTGAACCTTAATCACCTACTTCAAAATTGGAGTAGATGAATTCAAATTAAATCGAAATTAGGTGAGAGATAATATTGGAAATCTCGGAAATTGTTACTTTACAGGTCATGAGAAATCTGGCTTGTTATATTGTAAGTGTAGTAGTGAATATTTTTCAAAAACTTTTCATTTTTACTTTATCTTTACTTTTATCTTTACTTTAAACATTGTGATTTATAAATTACACTGTGTCCATTATAAAATCTATCAAGCTAACACGTGACTAAACATAATGGTAACTTGCTTAATCAACTTTTGTGTCTTCCACCCTATTTGCGCTGTTGTCAGACTTTCTAACCACCTCTTGAAGTCTTTAAAAATAATATTCAAAACAATCCAAAATAATAAACAATTTTTAAAATCTAACTACCCTTTGACTCGCTAAAAATGGGTCACTATGTATATTTCTACACTACTAAAAAAATTGCAAAGTATTAAATTTCATAAAAATGTTGTAGATTCTA
>CAJUYG010000546.1:0-19306 GCA_910591675.1 Galerucella calmariensis | reverse complement strand
CACTGCTTTTCCCAGGGGTAATTGCTTGAGTATTAGTAGCAGTTTTATTAATTTCACGCTTAGGCACCCCATCTGGACATCTAAGAAAAAATATTCTCGATCCAACACCGTCAGAAACGTTTTGAGATGGTCGAGAATATATTAAATTGGAAACAGCTTTAGATATGGCTAATTGTCGTGATTGAGGAGGTGTAAGGATAGTTCGAGGACCGAGCATATTTTGAGAAAGGACCGGTTTAGGAGTAGGATCGGATAATGGTGTTAATCTGGAGAATGGTAAATAAATCGGAACTGGTTTTAGATTGGGGATGTTTTGATTGAAATTGACTGGGTTATGTAAGTTGTATCGGTGTAAGATTATTGGGGGGGTAGATGTAGGGAGTGATGTGGTTGGAACTGTGACAGCCAATGGATTGGTTTCGGAAAGTTTTGGTAGAGACGTCGAAGAGTTGAGGTTTAAGGCTGGAACAGATTTAAAAAAAATTAATGTTTGAAATTTTCTACATTTTTTATATTTTTTTTTATAAATTAGTATTTTTTTCATTTTTTACATTAATTAATATTTTTGTAATTTGCAACATTTCTTTTAAATTAGATAATTAGCAATTTTTTATTTTTTATCTATTTTTTTTTCAATCGATTTTTTGAAGATTAATCACCAAATTATTATTTTTGTGCAATTTTTTTTATTTTCCACAATTTTTCAAATTTTTTACTATTTAGAATTTTCAATTTAATTACAAAATTTTCGAAATAATTATCATTTTATACAATTTATTCATGATTTTTTCAATATCTACAATACTTTCACCCCTTTTTAAATTAATGATTGAATTTTCCATATTTTTTATTTTTTTTATAGATTAGTTGCCAAGTTTGAAAATATCATTTATATTTCAGTTTTTTTTACATTTTTTACTATTGTTGTAATTTGTAACCTTTTTTATTAGATAATTTGCAATTTTCATTTTTTAATCTATTTTTTTTTCAATCTCCAACGATTTTTTGAAAATTAATCACCAAATAATTATTTTTTCTACAATATTTTTTATTCTCCACAATTTTTCAAATTTTTTACCATTTTTTACAAATTTTCATAATTTAATTACAAAATTTTCGAAATAATTATCATTTTATACAATTTTTTCACCATTTTCCTTTTCAAATTAATGATCGAATTTTCAAAATATTTTGACACTCTTTGGTCTGTCTGTCCGTCTGTACCTACAAGCTAAATTCGGCTGGACCGATTGAGTTGAAATTTAGTGCCCCAAACTCGCCCCAAAATTAATTTTGAATTTTGAAAATTGCGATTCCCTTGAGGAAACAAATACACGTTACAATGGTCTTAAAAATATATTTTTTTATAATTTTAAAATTAATATTAAATAGATAAAAATTGACTCTATGACCTCTTTCCAAATTTACTAGTTTACTAGTATTGAAAAAATAAAATAAAAATAACTTACTCAAAAAATTTAATGTTTCCCCTTTTTCCGGATATTCTGGTACACTTGAACATTCATTAGCTATAAATCCAGAACTAGTATTCGTTTCATTTTTCAAATTACTGATTAGTGCAACACCCAATTCGTCTTTCGTGAAAATTTTTGATTTTTTGTTTGACTTTTCGGAGTTTTCCTCGGAATGGGGTAAGAAATCTGGATCGCTCTTATTGCACTTACGTTTTTGACGCTTGGGCCTCGAGCAACATTGAGAGTAGTCCATGTCCATATAAGCCTTAGCGTCTATTACATTTTCTAAACGTCTAAATCGAAATTAAATTGAATGTTTCGAAAAAAAAATCCCTGACCTGACCTAAATCGCTTAAAATACGAAAAAGAAATCCCTGACCTGACATAAATCGCTTAAAGTTCGAAAAAAATCCCTGGCGTGACATATATCCCTTAAAATGCGAAAAAAAATCCCTGGCCTGACCTAAATCGCTTGAAATACGAAACAAAAAATCCCTGACCAGACCTAAATTGTTTAAAATACGAAAAAAATGTCTGACCTTACCTAAATCGCTTGAAATACGGAACAAAAAATCCCTGACCAGACCTAAA
This sequence comes from Galerucella calmariensis, assembly GCA_910591675.1. NCBI lineage: Eukaryota > Metazoa > Arthropoda > Insecta > Coleoptera > Chrysomelidae > Galerucella > Galerucella calmariensis. Next base: position 17,240 of record CAJUYG010000546.1, on the reverse strand, counting down.
TTATTTAAAATACGAAATAAAAAATCCCTGAAGTGACATAAATCGCTTAAAATTGGAAAAAAATCCTTGACTTGACCTAAATCGCTTAAAATACGAAAAAATTCCCCGAATTGACATAAATCGCTTAAAATTCGAAAAAAATCCCTGGCCTGACCTAAATCGCTTAAAATACGAAAAAATCCCTGGCCTGGCCTAAATCGCTTATAATACGAAAAAAATCCCTGGCCTGACCTAAATCGCTTAAACAACGAAAAAATCCCTGACCTGACCTAAATCGCTTGAAATACGAAATAAAAAATCCCTGACGTGATATAAATCGCTTAAAATTTGAAAAAAAAAGCCCTGGCCTAACCTAAATCGCTTAAAATACGAAAAAAATCACTGGCCTGACTAAATCGCTTGAAATACGAGAAAAAACTCCGACCTGACTGAATCGCTTAAAATACGAAAAAAAATCACTGACCTTACCTAAATCGCTTGAAATACGAAAAAAAATTGTAAAAGTATACCCAGGGAACAAATTTCCTGTAAAAAAAATAACTTACTCAAGCTCATTTCGAATATATCTCGCAAGTTCGTAACATTGAACCTTAAGACTAACCATCCAAGAAGGTTCACAAACAAAACATTCCCAATAATCACTATCGCGAACGGCGGCGTATTGCGTTGAAGAAAAATTCAATCTTATGCATAACTAGAAGAAAATTTATCGTTAAAAACGTATCCGGCTCGAAGGACCATTTTATTCACCTTGCAAAACACTTTCGGGCATTTGTTACAACAAAATACTTCTCCACCTTGTCCGCACCACCTGCAGTACATCTCCATGCCGTCTTTATCTTTACAAAAGCTACCACCTGTGTAAAATTCGAAGCATTCTTTGCATATAATTACGCTTAAAAGTGGGTGGACGAAAATATTTTTGTAGTCACTAAGGGCACTGCCTAAGTGAGTGTTGCAAGCAGTGCAATGGATTCTCGTATTCTGTACAGGGTTGCCTAGAAAAGGATTCGTAAAATAAACTGAAAAAGGATTTAAAATACACGATGTCCTCACCTAGTTGGTACTTTTTGTTTCTGATTTTCTCTTCTTCTTCAGTTAGTTGAAAAAGTGCTGAAAATTATTTTAAAAGTACATCATACTATGTAGAAAGTAAAAATTTACCTTCACTTTCAATAATGTTGTAGTCCTTTGAAGTACCGTCAAATTCATATTTCTTCAGGTTTTCTGAAAACATTTGTTGATTATACCAAATTATTTAAATTTAACTCCGATTTTCGGGACAACCTGTATAAGAGCTGGTAATTTTTTACCTTTTGTTACAACATTCGAGTCGCAGATTTCATCTAAAATAACGTCTGGGCAAAGTAAAGATGGATCGATATCATTTTCCTTTGAAATAATATTATCATTATCTGGAAAAAAATTATGTAAACCACATTAAATTTATATTATTATTTTAATTTTACATCGTTTTCTGAAAGAAAAAAAATTACGTGATATTTTTCAATAAGTGATATTCGGCTCGATTCCCCAGGAGCCGGTAAACATACAACACGGCTCATAACAACATAACAATATTGAAATAAATATGTAAATATCAGAACACTAAAAAAAAAACAAGAAAATCCAGGCCCAAACCCGGTTGATCAAAGTGTAACTATGTATAGAAATATCAGAAAATAAGAAATAAAAAACTAAAAAAAAAACAAGAAAACCCAGGCCCAAACCCGGTTGATTAAAGTGTAACTATGTATAGAAATATCAGAAAATAAGAAATAAAAAACTAAAAAAAACAAAAATACCCAGCACCTAACCGGGTTTCGAACCTACGACCTGTAAGCTAAATACCCTACCAACTGCGCCAATCAGTTCACATTCAGTCACATCGAATAGAAGGTTAAAGGCTGCTCTGACGCATGCGCACCTCAACTACTAAATTCGACGTGGTGGGTGAAGCCGTATTGTATGTTTACCCGCTCCTGATCCCCCTGTACAATTCACCTAACTAATGGACGCCCTGTAAAGGTGTGGACGAATTGCACTAATCAACTGTATTATCTTATGGAAAGCGTGAAATAAAACTTTTTCCCACTTCCACCCTAACCATCCCTTTTAAGAGCTAAAAACTGATGACACACAAGAAAATTTAGGAAAAAATATTTTACCATTAAACTGGTTCACTTCATTTTGATATCCATTCAACTCCTCCATAGCAAAAATCTTCTTTTTTTCGCTTTATTTTAAATCCAATATTTTAATGTTCCTGAAACGAGTAAATATTGATTCATCCTGTATATTTAGCGAATTTTCCTATACTCTAATCCTGTCAAATCTTTCAAAGTACTAACAACAAAAAAAGTTGATTCAAATTACTATAAGGTGGACAAAAATTTCAATTTTTTAAGCATATTTTAGTATTATTTTAGAAACACCCTGTATATTTTAAATCCCAATTTACAAGTCGTTGTCTTTGGTGACGTTACCGTGTCCCACCGTCCGGTGGCGCAAGCTCAGAGCATTACTGTAGTCGAAGTGTGCGTGTTACCCAGGAAGTCCTGACGCTCCAAGCCTCGAAGTCGATCGATGTGTTCTAGTGCCCCCAAGACTTTACCGTCCTGTTTTTAGTGTTGTCTATGGTTATGGCGTTTCGGGGCGGCAACTTGTCGTTTCCGGATCGACATATTATCGCGAGAGTGTGTTAATGACATACTTTAGTGGCACAGGATCAAAATAATAGGTTTAGAAAGATATTGTGTGCGGCGGAAGCAAAAAGTAATTTTCCAGCGGTTTTTTTATATTCATTAAAAAAAATTTTCACCTACTGCCATGGTAAATATCTCGTAACATATTTTAATATTCTCTAACGTTATAAAACCAACGCTTTTACTTCGTTTTTAATATGTTTAAATTAACCATTATGAAAAACACCTTCGTAGCGTATTAAAATAAGTCCTGTCAACAATGAAACTAAGCCTCGCGGCGCGGGAGGTCAATGGGTATTTATTTGTGCAGTATCATTACATCATATCTATTTTTGAAATTCGTAAACACCATCACGTAACACTATCTCTGACGAGGGGAAATTGAAATTTAGAAACTTTCATAGATGGGATCACTTCATATATTATTGACAACTTCTATATTTTAAGCTATTTTCGGCCTAGTACGTCACTGATCTTAACAGGTTGTAGTCACCCAGAAGAGTCTTTGATTGTATAAGCCCTACTAGATCTTTCAAATAATCAGATCTTCTCTTTTTCTCGGCTCTACCTGTTTCTTCCAATATTACATTGGGGCTAATTCCGCAAAAGGGTTCAGGCCCCCAGAAAGGTATTTCAGTCCCCCTCTTTGCTAGTTCATCTATTTCATTTCCTTCTATTCCAGTGTGTCCTGGAATCCATAGTAAGGTGACCATATTGTTCTCGCCTAGTTCATTTAGTTTGTCTTGGCATTCCCTCACCATTTTGGAACTGATTACACAAAAGCTCAGTGCTTTAATGGCTGCTTGACTATCCGACATTATCTTTCTTTCTTTCTTTGTCTTCTGTATCCTTCATCAATATTGAACTGGGCGCACTTTCTTATGGTTTGTTACCTACCTCCACCATTAACTTAACAATTCCTCCCTCAATTTGATGTTGATAGTTTTCTCGGTGTAACTTTAAAATGGGACCTCCAGTACGTTCCTAATAATAATTTGGTACCTATCTCCTTTTGGAATTATCACTAAACTTTACAGTGAAAAACACTTTTTTATTTAAACCTGTATACTATATACGTACGTTTGATTTATAGAAAATGTTTAAGATCTGAGCAATTCTCCAATAATGTACCTACCAAATTATCAAAAATTCGTTCAAATCCGACTTCAAATAAAAAAGTTATTTGACTTTGAAAACCATCGAAAAATGTTACCTTCGATTATATAAAAGTAGATATCATCATTCCCTCGTATATTATGCGTTTGACGATCGGATGAACAATAATTATTTTTAATGTTTTACGTCAGTCCACATGTTGACATGTAATGAACGAGAATCATTAATCTACAGAGAGAAATAATTTTCAACGTAAAAAATTTCAGGTTTTTTGTGAATATAAAAAAAATGAACTTGTTCCGCCACTGGCGAAGTTGCGAGGCGCATATTCAGCGTCGCTAGCGGACAGTGCTGCCAGATGTAACATAATTATCGAATTGTAACATAATTTTATCCCAAACTAAAGTTGAAATTTCACTTGTACCATAATCGATAATTGTAACATAATTTCACTGAGGCATAAACTAATATTGATTTTTTAAATAAAACGCTAATCTATATTTTTCAAGTAAAATAACATGGGACATAAATATCATCACAACGATGTAACGGCGAATGCTATAACTTTGAAGTTACTTGTCAGATACCTATAAAGCGTTGAGTGAAAAAAAATAATAATGAATAATAAAACATTTTTTCACACAACGTATGAAGGCAATGTCTTCAAATGATATTTATCAAAGGGACGATGAAGACGATGTCAAAGTTTGCTTTAAATATGTTTTTTTTATTTTTATGATTTTTTTGACTGTGATTACGTTGAGTTAATGTTTAGAAGAGTAGATGAATATAATGTATATTTTTTTGGTTTCTTTTTTTATATATTTTATTACATAATTTATGTTTTTAAGTTTTTATATTTTACCAAAAACATTTTATTATTAATAAAATAAATTTTAAAAAAATCCGTGCATAATATTTTCTTATTAGGGCCGTTATTTTAAATTATTCTGTGTGTAACATAATTTTATGGAAAATTCGATAATTTTGTCAACGCTGCTCGATAATTTCTTACCTCACGTCTGGCAGCACTGCAGTAGCGGAGTTCCAAATTCGCCTCCAGCTTAATTCACAGTTTAAATTTCCACCGGGTCTCTCCGCGTTTCGGTATCCGACTGATATTATATTAGTCATCCTCGAAGAGTTAATAATATAACGTGGTGCACTACAAAAATCGACCTTCGACGAAGAGGTCAGATTATATCGATTTATTTAGGTTTCGATTTGTCGTTTTTCGGGGTTTTGTAGTGCTGAGATAAACGATAAATCATCTTGTGAAAGTTTTTTTTTAAATCTTGGCTAGCGATTCATTTGAAAGTGTCTTTTAAATAAAACTTTTTATCGTGTAGTTTATTTAAAGTCAGTATAAAATCAAAAAAGGGGTTTCATATTGACTTTAGGTAACCTATACCATTCTTTATGAAGTTCATACAGTGAGTGGCATCAATACTTACAAACAAACGTTCTTAGTTATAAACTCAGCGTATTAAAGGAAGAAGAATCCTTAAAAATACACAACGAAAAAATCATTTGAATTATTACTAGACTATCGTTTTATTTATACTATTTTTTTAATATTTACGTCAAAAATACGTCATTTTTGATGACGAATATCCAAAGTATATCTTCAAATTTAACTCTACATCAAAATTTCAACCAAATAATTATATTAAATCACCTAAATTTGATCCTAACTTTTGGTTAACACTGTACCTACCTATACTTTTTAAGTAATAGAAATTCTAAATATAAAATAAATTTAGCTGGATGACACAGCGAAAAAAATTTGATGGACTTCGATAAAACCAGTGGCGTAACTTTAAGTCTGGGCCCCCCGCAAGGATTTTAACAGGGCCCCTCATATACGTTAACAAATAAATATTATACAGGGTGACCCATTTGGTTTGGAAGCATCCCTGTAAAATCCGCATTTCTCAACCGATTTTGATTTAATTTTTTTTGTTAGATTCAATATCAACAACAGTATTTTGGCACAAATTTTCACAGCGCAATTACTATTTTCAAGGCCCTTTATGTTAATTTTTCTTTGCCAAAAAAGAAAAAATTCCATTAGGCATTTTTTTTTCTCAAATATAACTATACCACTGGATTCAGAATTATCACAAATGTAAACTAGAATTTTATAAAACATTTTTATTAACGGCAAAGTTATTACAACATGAATTTGGAAAAAGTGGTATTTTCATTATTTTTTTAAGTAGAATGTAGACAAATTTTTGAAATGGCAACATGGTAAACAAAAACTAGGACTCAACATACTGCACAGTGAAAATACTGTTTTTGATACTGAAACTAACAAAAAAAATTGGCTGGCGCCTGGGGTCCTCCAAAGCATCGGGCCCCCAAGTAAATCCCGGCCATTAGTTACGCTACTGAATTAAACTCGTTCCGTGCATCTTATTGAAAGTTTTTTTCTGAATTTACAAATCGTGAAAGTACAGTGTGGTGCAAAATTCAATGAATAGGTATATTTATTTTCTCAGGCAGAATAAATTTAAACATAGTCTAGATACGAAAAAAATCTCAAAAATATAATAAATATTAAAAAAAATATCCACAAAAAGATAGTTTTTTTTTTCATTTTTATTACCCAAGTTTAGGTATTATTTTATTTTTGCGTATCAAACTTGGCAAAATTCTGGCATATAATTAGCCGGAACTTGAAAGGTTGTAACAATGTCATTGCCAATAGCAATTTCTATTGTGGTCTAGGCATTTAGTTACCTATTAAGTTTATTGTTGACCATGTTTCTCACTAACGGACAAGATCAAAACATTTGTAACAATACAATTCAACTTATTTATACTTGCATAGAAATATATTGCGGACGCAAACTCGATTTTTGTTGATTTAAAACATCTGCGTAAAAATAAAAATATAATCAATTTTAAACATATATACATTCAAAGTCGATGGAAAAATTAACCAGATGTTTTCGATTCTATTAAAAAAAATTCTTACGTAAAACCAAACATACTGCTATATTTATTGTCTTTTTGTGTACAGGGTGGTAGGAAAGTACTATTAATATTTTTATCGGTGAAATTAATTAGTGAAATGACAAATGTGATATTTCTATTTCAATTCTGAAATCGGAATGTATTGATTATCTAAACAGGACGTTTAGCAAATAATGCCAGCAATGACAACTCATGGAGGTGTTCTGTACTACGTGGTTCAAGTCCCGAAAGAAAATGGACACAGGTAAATGTATATCACAACTTTTTAAGTTGGCATCATCAGGTACACAGAACACTTGGCTGTTTCAATGACATAATTCGACCTTGAAACAGCAAGGCAGGTTAATGGAGGAGTTCAGTCTAAGGCCAGTGTGGCCAACAAAAAGTGGTTTTGATTTTATCATAGATGTTCGCAATGATAAAAAACATTCAAAAATCTTATGTTTTGAATGGTATACCTTAAATGTCATTCTTGTCAGAAAAAAAAAACACTTTTTGTTGGCCACACTGACCTTGGACTGAACTCCTCTGTTGTGATCTAGATTAAAATATACAGTGTGGTCCTTAAGTAATTGTATATAGAACTACAGTACAATCTGCACTCCAAAATGTTGATATTAAGAGAGATACAGGGTGTTGATGAAATTTTAGTTTTCGTTTTTTACAAAAACTTTTTGACCTATATGCACAAAAATTTGAGGTTGGGGGTTTTTTTATATGAGAAATCATAATTTTGTATCTATTTCGATGTATTTTGTAGAGGGCGCCACATAGGCCACGTATGCGGCATAAATGTACGCAAAAGTTTTTTGCCTTTTACATTAGCGCTACTTTTGTAAAAAATAATTAAAACCTCATCATTACAACAAATAAAAGGTATACTTGTTAGTATCTCCCAATCTTAACGGTTTTAGAGATAATCACATTTTAGTGATTAACTACATGATTATTACACTGAAGTCTTCTTGATGTAATAGTTGCATCTATTTTGGGTTCACGATAAATGTTATATAATTCTTCGTTAGTCCTTTTCATATACACCCCTTCTACTTCTTAAAATTTCATTTTCAACACCCTGTATCTCTCTTAATATCAACATTTTATTAAAGCTATTTGATATAAATCGCAATATTTTGAAGTGAAGATTGTATGTACTTCTATGTAAAATTATTTAAAGACCACCCTGTATAATGGAAGAAACTCTGCTGCCAACTTCAAGTAACTAAATCTAGTACAAATAATCAACATCAAAATAATGTTTTATTCTTTTCAGTATTGAAAGCGGTTGGGACAACCCATTCCGACCAGGTGGCGACCTCAGTCGAGAAGCTGACGAAATAGTAGAACTAATCAAAGGCGGTAAACCCATAACGCCGACTCCCGGCCAACAGCCGCCTCCAATCCCAAACTCCGATTCAACAGATCACTCGCAATTAGCAAACAACGTGCAGGAACCGATCACCGAGTCACCCAAGAAGATCGTACCGCTTCAAGGTGCTGCGGCGGCGGCGGTTACGCCTAAAAGCGCCAACGGTACGACTCCAAAGAATAATAGTACCGCCCCCGGTACCGTGGAAGTTCAAAGAGTGACTGTTAAACCAGACGGCGACGCGACCCAAGTCGAACACATCACTATCAAAAAGAAACAGAAGTGTGCGTGTTGTGTCATACAATAATTTTAGCTTTTTATTTTAGGAATAGTTATTTTGTTACGAAAGAAAGTCGTGTGAAAAGGATCGATTTTGAGGTTACGAGATACCGTAGTATCTGTGATAAGGTAGCTGAACTAGTTATGGTAGCTTGTGATATCTGCTGAAATCAGAAGTGGGGTAAAATTGAAAAATCAGAAGTGGGATTTTCCTCCCTTGTTGTTTGCGGTTAAATTTGAGGTACAGTGAAAAATTTGTCACATTAATTAAGATTATGAATATTGCTGTTCACGGTTTCCATTCTAAAACACTATTCACTTTAAAAAGCTTATTAAACTTTTTATTAAAATTATTGATAAAGTATAATCAAAATGTTTTTAAATGAAATTTTAATTCAAATAAACACCAGGATTGATTCTAAAGGTAATTTGTAACAGTACAAGGTCAAATTGCCATGTTTAAATGTATCAGAAGAGGCAAATTATTTATTAGTACAAATACTATATCATACAGTTATTTTATCACAGATATACTTCTAAAGTGATATTTAACAGTGATCATTTTTCGATTTTTTTCACTACTATTAACAATGCTTCAAAAAAATAATAATAATATAAATCTATCGTTGCTTTTTGTAACAGAGTGCAGGATAAAAAAAAGTACTAGACTGAAATTTTTTTTGAAAAAAAATGATTGTAAGATATGTATGTATAAAGAAAAATGTAAGACTTCGGAAAAGATATTTGCATTAATAAGATCTGTTCTGCTTTCGTCAGTAGACGATTTTTTTATCTATTTTGACAAATGCCTTATTCCAGGGAAGTTTACCGTGGCGCTATCTAGTGAGAAGTGGAAAATACATCACTTAATGTAGAGTAGATGGCGACACATTAAATACTAGCGGTTAGTTGTAGAAAGCTTCCTACCAATCAGAGTGTACAAATACGATCTAAACTCTTCTTATTGGAGGGAGCGTTTCTACAATTAGCCTCTCGTTTACTACTACTTTAGACACTCACCACTAGATCGCGCTAGGATACGCTCCACCGGAAAATGGACTCGTTTAAAAACAATTAGTTACATGAGAAGTGTGTACAAAACAAATTTTTAAAAACTTAAATGTATATAAAATTTTTATTTAACGATATTTAACATCCTGAATAGGTTTTCGAAACGGCGCAAAAAATAATCCTTTCTCCTCGTCATCCCTCTGGATGACCCAAATTATAAAAAAATGTATACAAGGTGGTTCAGAATCTCGTGAAGGGTTTACGGTCAAATTTGACAAAAGTTTGGTTATTTTTGTTCGGTATTGTTTGATGGCGTCGTTTGGGATCTATTGGATGCTGTATATATGTTAGAAGAGAAAAAAATAATTATACCGATCACATTCTGCTTTTTATCTAAAAATAGGTAGCTTTTTCGGCATCTATATACGTGTTTTATTGAAAAAAATGTAAGGAAAATAATAATAGGAAGTATCTCACTAATTTTAAACATTATCTAAACGTTATTTTCCCTTCAAACCAAAAATGTAAAAATAATGTTATTCACCCTTCCCCTTCTTGAGAAATATCACTTTCTCGACTCCCTCCTTCATATAACCTTGCATCTTTGAGGGCCAAATTAAGAAGGAGCTTCTACAGAACAATCGTTCATCGCCTGTTATTTATGAGATCCTAGTTGAACAACTTCTTATACGAATCAACATAATTCATTTCTTAGGCAATTCCCTGGTACTGTATTTGGAAGAACATCACGAAAAATGACCCATACATCGACCATTTTTTGATGAGACATACATTTTTAAACACCAGGTATAGTAAATATGTAAATAAACTAGTGAAATTTTTGAAAAATCCAAAAACTTCAGAAATTGACCTGCTAATTGGCAACGTAGCATGTTAAAAATGTGATTTAGAAGTACTTTACATCACTCATGTGAAAAAAATTTAGAATAATCTTTTTTTATTAATTTTGTTACCCAAGAGAGGGATGGGGTGGTCGGAAAACTGTTTTTGAAATATTTTTATTAACAAGCATATAAAATTTTATTATTTATATTTTTCCTTGCATTTTCAAAATGAACTATATACACTTATAGTTTATTTGAAGCTAATTGAGAGCACAGTGTTTACGGCAACATATTTTCCTTTAGGTGGGCTCATAGCAAAAATATACACAGGACTCTACCAAAATAAAATAATTTAACAATCTAGTTCTATAAAACGTTTGCTCTCAATACGTTTTAAATAGACTATAACTTTTTGTGGTAGTAAATATTTGTATTATAGTAAATTTATGTTTAAAACAAATAATGTTTATATTGTACTTTTTAAAAATTTGTATAATAATTCTGTTTTTATTTTATTTTTAATATGATTTACTGCTATAAACACACCTACCGAATATTATACAGTGTTACATAAAAAAATATATATCAAAGCCTATCTTTACTTATTTTCTAAAATTATGTAAATTACAATTTTAATATATTATATTTACACTTAAAAAAACTTTATTTCAAATATTTTGGATAAATTTCAATAGATTTGAAAACAATTTAAAAATTTACTGAAAAAAAAATCTTGAATTGTTGATTTTTTAATAATTAAATTAACTTTGAATTATTGAAATTAATCTACCTACCAAAGTCAGATGTATTATATTTCTAATTCTAACATAAAATTTATATTTTTAAGAAAAATAATTCTGGTATAAACCAGTCAGTATATTCAACCTTAAAATACATTTTTACAGCCTCCAAAAATTATAATAATTACCACTTATCTTGAATAATTATTTTTTCGACATTTATTTGAATTAGGCAACTCCGTATTATACCTGCTGTCCCATGATTCCTTCCAAAAGCATTGAACTTAATTTTAATCAATTTTAAACAATTTTTTATTCCCCACTTCAGATGTCTATAGTTGGTTAAAGAAGGAAGTATATAATCTACCAAAATTTCATAAATACTCTTAGAGGACATCCTGTATTTCGACAATTCTATCCCAAAACTGTATAGAAACAAAAAAATTGGAGCTACTTATAAAAAGTTACTGCAAAAGAAAAAGAAACAAAATTGTATATAGAGATGGAATCAAGCAAAAATTGACTGGTCTTTACTGGAACATGTTTTAACTTGTAGGTATAAAAGTATACATTATATAGTACAATTATTTTCATAAGAATGCAAGCCTAATATGTCGGGTTATTTCGGAATAACGTGGTCCCCAATGTAGATGAGATTTAACAATTTTATTTATAAAAACTACGAAAATGTCTATTATTTGACATAAGTACTTCAAAAGGTAAGACCCACACCACCATATCCTCAAGAAACTTCCAAGATATTCTGAAATAAACTTCACTTCTAAGGTTATTCACTCATTCATTCGGGTTGTACCATTCCAGAAGCTTTGAGTCTACTACATCAGCTGCTAATTTGACTGGAAGGACTTTTAATTGTTGCTGTGCTCCTGTATCTATGTGAGTAGGTAAGTTAATCACTTTAGTCCTAATTTTTCCTATTTTATTTAGATCAAATGCCTCTTATACCCAGTATCGATAGCCTTGTCCACCTTGTTCAGTAAACTCTTCTTTAACTGCCATTTGAATTCGTGTTCCCTTTTTACGCTATCTTTTGTGATTTCACAGAGCAGTTCAGGACTTATTGTAGTTTCCTTTGGTGCCACAAGTATTAAACTATTCCTGTCAATACAATAGACATTTTCTTTGAGTATATATTTTTTTTTGTAGTATAGTTATATTGTTGTTAATATTATTTTGTATAGAAGGAGGTGTATATGTTTATACAGTATTGGTGGAAAAAAATTATTTTTGATCTAAAAGTATACACTAGTTAAAACCACTTTTAATCGAAATGCCATCACTGAGATGAAACATGACTGAGACCTTCCCAAAATTAAAGTATATTGAGTACTGTATGGAGGAAATTTGGCACAAAATATATCCTAGATTTGGATATGATTGTAGAAATTTTCGGAGGAATAATGAAAAATACTATATAAATGTATTTATTGAATCGGAAATCAAAAACTACTCTTTGATAAATAAACTATAGTGCAATTAGAGAATGTAAATATATATTATAATAAAGTGACAGGTATTTTTCTCTATTTTTGGTTATTCCTGAGGTGATATTTTTTTAATTGTGGTTGAAATAACGTCCTTTGTATAGTTTGTATATGTAAAAATCAATTATACAGCTTATATGCTTCATTCTTTGTATTGAATTTTAGACTGTATATTTGCAACATCATCGGCAATATATATCTGACAGTTTTATAGATTATCAGATTAATTTTTGTTATTATCTGTTTAAATTAACATTTTATTTGTATACCATGCCACATAGCATTTAATATAATTTGTGATGTTCACATTACCACTGTTTTATTCAACCTTCCGTAAATATATAAAAGTGAATGTCACCCCAATATTCATACATACAAATATATAATTTCATACTAATTTATTATTGTTCGTTAAAGCTCTTACCTAATATTGAATAAAAAACACCAAAACACAAAATAAATAGTTTGAAATTTTTAAACTTAGTTGTCAATGTCATACCATACGTCAATCTGCTTACCGACCGATTAGGTAAAAAAGGAATTTGTTTGTATTCAATTGTTTTGGTGTCATGTCATTTTTCCACTGAGCTTAGGTGGCGTGGTCCGATGAAAAAATTACAAAAAAAATTAAGACTCCATCGTGATTAATGTGCCGGTATAAACTTATCGAAATGTAGACGAATATTATTAACTTTTGACGGTTTAATTAGTTTAAGTTAAATACGTGAATGTTTATCGAACTATTCAAGTTGAATCTAACGAATTTGAATGAAATGGAAGTTACATGCCAAGACATGAAGATGCAGCATACAGAGCGGCTCCAAAGGTAAGTGAAAACAGTTATACATTGATTAAAATATGAACAGAAAGTGTTATACCTTAACATATAATATCAGTACCATTTACTGGGTGTTTTCTATATATCTAATACTTTTGCACCGTTGAATCGACTCCATTTTGATGTACCTACTATGGGATAGAAATGAAACCCAAGAATTAATATAAAAATATATATATTCATCATAATATGTCACATTTAGAATAAATAGAGGTAAATATAAAATATAATCGATAAAAATATAGTGAATAATAATTAAGCTTATCGATACTGTTGAAATTCTCATCTCTTATATAGGTACCTATTTGTAATATTTGAAGTTGAAGAACTAGTTAAGAATAATAAAAAGCTACAGTATATTATTGGTCTTAAAAGGCACTTAATTTAGTAAAAATAACCTGCCTCAACAGAACAGATATTAATCATAATGGTATTTAAGCACAAACGATTATTTGCATTCAAATATTATCAACAAATTCTGTACCAAACATTCAATATTTATAATTATTTTCATTATTCTGTACATTTCCAAATTCGTACTGTTTTTGTAAAATTTCAGATTCTTTTGTTAGAATTTGACTACCGTTTCCACTTTGGTACTGATAAACTCCTTGTTCGGTACCAAACTGTTTAATAAAAGTGTTTGTATTTTGTGTTGGGTCTTGCAAATTATTTTTTTGACTTATATTAGTAGCTACAGCTACTGATGGTGCTCCATATTGAGGTTCGGGACTTAAATGAAATAGATCTGGTATGGAAGGTTTGGACAATGTTTCAATAGTTCCTATTCGATTGTGATCTTGACAACCAATTGATTTTTGATCAAGATAGTTCATAGTTTTACCTGTGTATGGATAAACAGTGTTTTGTGACGCCAAAGAAAACACAGGAGCTTGTAAAGAACTGAAGTCTCTATTTTCTTGAGATATAAAAGGATGTTCTTGAAAAGTAGCTTTATTGGTTGGATAGGTTAGTTGTGTAGATTGCACTGGAGGAGGTGAAATAACACTCTGTTTTACCACCTTTTCTCCAGTTTTTTTATTTTTAGTCTCATCAGGTTTCTTCTTCGAGTCCTTTTTAATATCATCATCACCTTTAGGTTTTCTAGCATATGGTTTTTGACTTATCGTTTTCTCTGTTGGTCCCCTTTTGAATTTTCTAACTGCAGTTACATTAATTTGCAAACATCTTGCAGTTAACTAAAACATACTAACATAAAGAACTACTCTTTAGATATTAAAAATTTACCTATTTCACAGTGTACTTACAGTATGTGGATTTTTATTGGGAAAATGCTTCTCGAAAAATTCAAAAGCATTTTTAATAAAAATTTGCGCTATCTTATTCCCCTGCAGTATTAAGTACTTCTTATTTGGATCAATGCAACTCTACAATTGAAAAATATGTTAAAACTTCCATAGCAAATTGTAAAAATTACATACTTTGATTGAAGCAGCTGTAACTTTTCCAAATTCTATCATATGCTGTTCTAATGTTGGCTCCTTTGGAGGTGGATCTGATATGTAACTCATATTATATTTAATAAAATCTTACTGCAGTTCTAGAAACTTAACCTACATTTTGTTAACAATGAAACTTATTTTTAATTATAAACAATTCATCCAAATGAATATTTGGAAGTATATCAAAAGTGTGTTATAAAAATAAACACATTTATTGACTACATATCACTTTTAACAATATTCTAAATAAGTATCCTAGAAATAATGTCTCTGTTTGGTAGCCATAACATTTTTAGTAGCGACATCTCACGGATATCACTTGAACCAATTTTCAAGCGAGCTGTTCAGATGTCACTCAGTAGGAGAACTGTGGTCACACCATAGATCTACTTAATATCTGACTAGGTCTGTGGTGCTTGGCCCGTTTTCACTAAAAACACTTTTATAGGTATTTCTTTGATAATTGACTAATTACTAAAAAATAAAATATGAAACATTTATTTTAAATTTGACGTTTATTTACACATTCAGAACAATTATAAATTATAAAATTGTAGATAAAAACAATAATATTTCGTTTCCTAGTATTTATATCCACCTTGATCATCCTGTACAGTTCCAAATGGACCAGAAGGTACTTGTGGTACGTTCTGGAAGGTAAATTTATCATTATTATTATTGGCAGAAGCTTGTACAGGAGCTAGATATTGTGGTCTGGGAGCATATTGAGATGAAGGCTTAGTTTCTTGAGATCCAAAAAGTGCTACTTTTTTTATTTGTTGTGCACCGAACGAATTTTGTTCTGGTGTGGGGTATTGATAGCCATTGTTTGATGCAGATTTACCACCATTAATCTGTTGCCCAAAGTTGGATTTAGGACCATTGTTTTGTTGTCCAAAAGCAGTAGATGGAACCTTGTTTTGTTGTCCAAATGGAGTAACTTGTTTGCTTGGTTGAGACGCGAAAGTACCTTGATCAACGAAACTCGTCTTACCAGGTGCAGAATATTGATAACCATTATTGTTTTGCCCAAAAGATGATTTAGGACCATTGTTTTGTTGTCCAAATGGAGTAACTTGATTGCTGGGTTGAGACGCGAAAGTACCTTGATCAACAAAGTTAGTCTGACCAGGTGCAGAATATTGGTAACCATTATTGTTTTGTCCAAAAGATGATTTAGGACCATTGTTCTGTTGTCCAAATGGAGTAACTTGTTTGCTTGGTTGAGACTGGAAAGTACCTTGGTAACCATTGTTTTGTCCAAAAGCTGCTTTAGGACTATTGTTTTGTTGTCCAAAAGCAGTAGAGGGACCATTGCTCTGTTGTCCAAAAGGTGCCTGAGATCCAGGGAGGTTGTTTGCTTGTCCAAAAGGAGCAACTTGCTTGTTATCTTGGGAAGCAAAAGTACCTTGGTCTGAGAAATTATTTGTATAATCTGGTCCAGGGTTTTTATAACCATTGTCTTGGTTTCCAAAGGTTAGAGGAGCTTGGTAGGAGTTGACTGGTCCTGTAGCAGTGTTTCCTTGGTATCCAGTGGGTTCATCGTTGTATTCCTCCCTATAGGAACCTTCGTTATATTCTCCACGAGCTTCAGCAGCTTTGTTCAATTCAATAGATTTCGCAATAGCTTCAGGAATTTCAGGAACGTGAGAACCTTTCGGGACAAATCCGTTAGCGTCAGCAGTGTATTCAATTGAAATTTGTTCACCTTCAGGTGATGTGTAAGAGAAGCCACCTTGAGCAGATTTTCCTTCACTCTTCTCCAAGCCCTCTTCTTGAACAGTTATTCCATTTTCTGTTTCATACAAGTAATTGTAATGTCCATCTCCAGCATCGGGGTTAATTTCTGATCGAATCAAACCGATTGGAGCAGATTGAGGTCCAAAACTACTTTGCTGGTTGACAGATTGTCCGTTATAGGCTGGTCCTTGATTGGGGTATTGTTCAAAGAAAGGTTCTTGAGATTGGAGTCCAAAATTGGTAGTTTTACCTTGATTATACCCAGTTGTTGGGCTTTGGAATTGTCCAAATGAATTAGAACTTTGTCCAGAAGTGTCTTTGTTATTGGGAGTCAAGTATTGTCTACTAGGATTGGTGTTGAAGGTATTTTTTTGTCCAAATGGGCTGGAAGATTGTCCTGATTGTTCAGGGGTACCATAGATGTTTCCGTTGAATGAATTTTTCTGGAGAGGTTGTTGGGTATTCCCGTTTGGGGAAGTTTTCTGTCCAAATGGACTGGAAGACTGTCCAGATTGTTCAGGGGCACCATAGACGTTTCCGCTAGGTACATTTTTCTGAGAAAATGGACTGGATGGTGGTCCGGATTGTTCGGAAGCTTTCGGTGTGTAGCGTTGTTGGTTATTTTGGTCAAATTGTGGAGGTTCAAA
>CAJUYG010000545.1:141330-171957 GCA_910591675.1 Galerucella calmariensis | reverse complement strand
GCTTTTTATATATGATATTCTGGAAAAGGGATGACATAATTCGTGCGCCAAAGTTACTTTCTGCTTAAGAGCGACAATAATGTCAAATAATGACAGTTCGCGGAAAACATCAAGGCACATAAGACGAATTTCGATAGTGGTCGTAGAAAAAGATATTTGCAAATAAGCAACGATATTTTGAAGTTTAAGACTACAAAACTTTGTTGTCAAATTTTATTAAGGTCCATTCATAGTAGATCACACCTCTGGTAAAATGTGAAATGGAATATTTTATTTTATTTTTATATCACAGCACACCCTCTAGCAGGCTAACTCCTTTACTAAATCTAAGATCTAATATATTAGTATTGAGTCCATCCGCCGCGCCAGCCGCGCGCTGCGATAGTATACATGGAGCACAGAACTAAAGAAATCTGTGACATACAAGAAAAGGGTAAATTATCCCTCAGAATATAGCTCAAAAAAGGAGCAAGAAGAAGAATAACTGAAAGAGCGGGAAATATGAAATAACTAATGCTCGATTTCACCAACCGTCTCGTAAAGTTAGGTAATATCCAAGCCGAATTTAGGAATTTATAAACGCAATTTACGTTGGACCACGCGCATTTAGAAATTCCTAAATTCGACTTGGATATTACCTAACTTTACGAGACGGTTGGTGAAATCGGGCATAAGGGCGGGATATTTAAATATTAAATATAAGATGGATATCCCTGAATTATTTCAAAGTGCACATATTTTTTTGCACTCAAATGACTGTAAAAAATTCCAATATGTACACCAAGAAATAAACAAAATACAGGAGTGTCTTTATGTTAAATTCGACAAACTGGCTATTGTTGTTAACTATTTTTCAAAAAATGAAATAAGATGAATATACAGTGAGATCTATAAGTATAATTCTACGTAATACATAGTTTATAGTTACATCCTAAAAATAATGTATTACCTATTTACGTTAGAAATCTCAATAATATTTTTGGAAACTTGAAAGAAAACTTCGAAGTTGTTCATCATTTTATATTAAATATATATATATACATAAAATATATATTATAAATAAATATATACATATAAAAATCCCGTAAAAACAGTTCCACCACGGAGAATTTGAAACTTAAAATCATTGATTATCATAATCCACTCTAAAGATATATAGCTACCATAAACCTTTATTTAAAAGGTAAAATTTTGACTGAAAAGTTGACGGGTGATAACCATTTTGCAACTTTCAATAATTGACAGTTCACGTGACGTTCCCTCCGTCCTCCGATTGGGCGATTCTGCAACGTCACGCTACTAATGCGCTCTCAAGCGACCGGGCACGATATTATAACTTGGATACAAATTGTAGATGAGAGTTAAACTGCTAGAGGGTGTGCTGTGGTCTAGTTGTCATATTTTTTCGTTGTGTCAGATAGGGACCAGAAATTTTTTTATCAATTTTAATACCAGTTAATCTGGACAACGGTAGCTGAAACGCTACCGAAACGTCGAAATAAAAAATAAAAAACATTATTGTGGTTTGATTCCCAAAAGAATAAGAAAAAAGGGGAAGAAAGTATGTATTCACTTAGCAGGTGAACATCATCATCACATCTAGAAAGCATTCTGATTTATTTTGGAGTGACTAGTGCGACAAGGAAACGGCATGTTGAGACATTTAGTGAAAATTTGGGAGAAAGTAACCAATTAGCCACAAAAATTGACTGAATAAGTGTCTCAAAAACTTTTCCTTTCATATCTTTGTTATTGCTTTCAAATATTTGAACTAGTTCAGGAACAACTAAAAATTCAAAATGGATTTTAAATTTCAAATATTCTGTGGTTAGTAGTTTCATTCCATTCAGGTTATAACTCAATACATATATTGCAGACCAATTAATTATAACAACGTTCTGACTCTGCACTTTATACCGGTTGTAAATAATAATTAACCAGGAATGGAATATTGACTTTAAAATATAGCATCTAGTATTAGTAAAATTACAGTGCCTGGTACAGAAATATTATTACCTCAGCTATTTACTTTGTAGTGTAGCTATTGTTGCAGTTTCAAGCCGGCTGCATGTAAGTTATTTAGTTCACGAAACCACAAGAAATATATGGAAGTGAACGGACCAGTTGACAGACTTATATAAGGCTGAGTCCCAATTTGGACTAACAAAGTCGCATACAAAATTTGTCAAACAATATGGAATCATTTATATATGAGGGAACAGAAACTCTATACAAATCGGTTGGAATATTCCAATTTTCATAAATATTGGTTGTAAGACCCTTCTTAAGCTTGGGAAAAATATGAAGTCCAAATTTTACATAGACCAAAAAAAAGTATAATTTGAAAAGATAGGTGACAAAAAAAAATTAAGGGGCATAAATATGCAAAAAATAATATGACAGTAACCCAGTCAGAACTATGAAAATTTCACCTGAATAAAAGGCCGATTGACAAGAAACTTCCTAATATGAAGAATTAGAACTGTAGACCGTAAAGAAATACGGAAAAAGTGGATTTCTATTTATAGAAATTTAAAATCAATTCCAAAGTAACAGATTTTTGATTGATTTATGTCATAAAAAATATGAACTTTCAAAATAACAAGAGACTGGACATTTTCTCTCAATTAAATAGTGACGTTAGAGTAGATACATAAATGATATAATTAGAGGCGGACAAACTCATTCCTTCATGATGAATTTTTTTGATATCAATTTCTTTTAGATATACAAATGAAAGCCTATGTGATTTTATTCAGAGGAGTGTGACAATATCTCTTATTTGACGTTTTCGGTGGATTTACCCATAAGAACTTTTGTCCGCCATGTCAAGACGTACAAGATACCAGAATTCCATGCATTTTGACCAGGACCGAATTCGCACTTGAAAAGTTGAACTCATCTTTTTTTGACTCCTGACTTTTCACATGTATGTACCTTCTGATTACAAACTGTATATCGTTCACATGAAAAATGCATTATTTCAATGATAAAAATCTATGTCGAAGATCATTTAGTTTAAAATACTTAAATTGACAATCATCAACCGTTGAAGATCAATTCTGAAAAGCTTCAAACATACAATTTTCACATAATTAACAACTAGCAAGCTCTTTTATTGCATTCACAGTAGCTTTTTTGTACGTCTTTCAATTCAGTCCACTATTTCAACCCTACTAAACTTTGGAGTGTGTTCCAAAATTTCATGCCAAAGTGCTCTTGGTAATACATGATAGTATAAATTCATACTTTCCAACGTGAAAACATCAACGCATTTATATATTCACACAAAACACAACTATTAATTTTACTACCACCAAAATAATATCAAATATTTTTAGAAAGGAGAACTAAAACGTATATTTCATACACAAATCAATTAATTCCTATTTTCTCATATACCTATACTTTGGCAAGTTTATCTGAAACCGTGAAAGGAATGCTGTCGAAAATATTCGACATTGCCACATTCAACTATGAAAAAACTGAAGTGCTTACTATGTAGTGATACTAATTAGAAAAGAGTCTTTTTATTATCAACAATATTAAAAATATGATTAAACGTTAATTTAATAATGTACTTGTTTCCTTGGATTTATTCTATTAACATTATTTTTTCAATTTATGAAAATTTAAAGATGAACACTTTTCCAAATATGTTATGGGCTTTTTAAAGCTCTGGCAGCGTTGTACGAAAACCATAATGACCACACCCTCCGAATTACATAATTGGTGATTTGTATCGACCAGCTGACTTCTTATTGGCAAGCACGTGCGTGAGATCTTCCCTCTCACTTCGTCAGTTGACTGATATTGATTTATCCAGTGGCGTTGGTATTGTAAGTTACCTTTGTATTTTCAGTTTTATTTGGTAAAATAGGTATCGTACGCTATTTGTACGTTTGACAGATAGGCGCCATGTTTTTCCTCGCCTCTTACCGATCCCGTATAGCTTCAGATAAACTTGCCAAACTATACCTCTCACAGGAACTACGAACAGTCTCAAGAGCTAGCCGTCAATGAAGGTCATAATCTCAGAGTGTATCCAATGCTCATAGTTGGCAGCTATTGTTTTGTCATCACATGTTTTAGTACAAGTATTACATAAACATCCTCTTGTCTCTTGTCTCAAAGCAAATTGTAATACATGGAACCCGTTATCCGTATACATATTATATAATCTACATGGATCAAACATTGGAAGCACCTCGGCACAAATTCTTTCACTTCAACCTTGGCCGTTATGCTTATACAATGCTTATGCTGTTACCATGCTTATACTATTGGAAGGCTTTGATTTTAGTTTACATCTTTTGAAACGGGTGGCCTCAAATTGGACGCTAACTACCTGTAGCCCAGAAGAGACACCCTTAAATTGGACGCTTCCGGAAGGATTATGTCCTTCAAGGATTAAGCTTGTATTTGATCAACAGGGTTTGGGCCTGGGTTTTCCTGTTTTTTTTTTCAGTTTTTCATTCCTTATTTTCTGATATTTTTATACATAGTTACACTTTGATCGACCGGGTTTGGGCCTGGATTTTTTGGTCGTTTTTTAGTTTTCTATTTCTCATTTTCTGATATTTTTATACATAGTTACACTTTGATCTGTGTCAGTTGTCCGTGTCATTTTGGATCAACAACAAAATAATACAGGTAGAAGGATTCGTAGAGGTACCTAGCGTCGAATTCAAGGGTGTACAAACAGGTACATAAAGTGAAAAAAATAATAAGTGAAATTTTAGCGTCGAATTTATGCACGCCCTTTGGAACAGTGACTTGTGTTAGTTTTCACCTCCATTGCCACATTGATAATAGCATATTCAAATAATTGCTGCTCTAGCTACATGTAAGCTGTCATTTATAATCACTTATCACATTCTATTTTATCCAGAGAATCATTAAACAACCCAAATCAAATTGCCTGTGTTTGATGACTGCAAATGTAAGGACAAAGTGGATTGTATAGAACAATAATGTAAGATATTAAGTATGACCCGCACGTAAAAACCGGAAGTTTCTACGTTTTTCTTCAACACAGGATCGTTATCCCCGTATAAACACTAATACCATATTCCCCCCCTGGCCAATTATCCATTAGGAACATTGTCCGACAAATGGAATATAAAGTCTTGGAAAATGTTCGTACACCCGGAAAAAAGTTTGTTTTGGTGATAAACGCTTTTTAAATATGTATATTCATACATTTCCAGGGTAGGAAACAATAATTAAAGTTAATTGCTATTATCGTGAAATATTTTGTATAGTATATTTTTGTAATTAATTATACAATACAGGTTTCCATACGCTATTTTTTGCTTTGGAAATAATCCCCGATATTTTTAGAAGCCATTGACTTTTGAATCATTTCCTTGGTATACAAGCTCTAAGACCAATTCTCACAGTTTCTTGTATAGGCTGTAACAGAATGTTAAGAAACATTATAGTGGAAGGAAGTCAAATAAATTTAGATTGAAAGATGCAGTGATTAGCTGATGTATTCCGAAGGAACCATCGATTATTGTGAGAACTGTATAGGAGGCCTTAAAAGTGTGAAGAAGTCCAAAAATGTTATAGAGTGTACAGGTACAATATTTGCAATTTGCAATATAGCAGAGGACAATTATGGGTATTAATAGTGGAACCGAAAGTGGGTTCAGTGAGGTTCAGGACCCTCTCACAAATGATAGAAATAACAAAAGTTTTCATAAAAATTCAACATCGCTTTTCGACGAACCGATACAAATACAGAAGTGTAACTGTCTATAACAATATCAGATAATGAGAAAGAAAAAACAAATAATGGTTAGTTCAATACATATGGTTTCTCGACCAACTGACACAGATCAAAGTGTAACTAAAACTGTAACATAACCTAACTTATATCAACCAAATGAAACTCAACAATGTGATAAACTGAAGAGAGTGAAGTTCAGAAGTATAATTTTATCCAGTCCAAAGTTTTCCATTCAATGTAATGTATAGCAGCTTCTAGATGAACATTGTGTTCTGAGGGTGTTTATAATTAAAATAAGATAAATAGGGGCTCACCGTTGTAAACAGACCCTCTACATGAGGGAGTCCAAGTTAACATAAGAATCGAACCACAGTGTTTCCATACTTAGTGTTGGTATCCTTTGTTTTTGAATTGATACCATTACCCACAATGTCACCCTTGATAAATACCACCCATGACTGGAGCTTATTCATGACTTGAAGTTCAAAAGTCAAAGTCCGAAAAAACAAGAAGTATTGCGTTCCTTACAAATGAGGGCGGTAAACTATATGGTCTGTATTCGAAATTCAGTTTTGATTTCTTTTTTCCCAACATGCGAATCCTACTTCAATTTGACATCCAAAATAGCAATAAGTATAGATCATTCCATTTTTGTATGGAACTTGTATGTTATTAATTTCTTCTCATGAACTGATTTAAGCATATTTAATTTGAGTCTTATCTATGAAGAAATCAAAGCTTGTACAATCGACTTAGAATAATATTTTCATGAAATAATTGTTAAAAACCGTTTCTATACATTCTGAACTATTCACAAACATTATTTGTCATCGTCCGTTCCTGAAAACGACTGTAAAGCAAAATTATAATGCAAGGTTATAAAAACCAGCAATTTGTCATGGATTTCATAAATACGCTGAGGTTCACAACTGATTTAAAAATGAAATCTAATTTGAATAAGCTGTTGTTTTGAATGAAATGATGAATTGAGGTTAAGTTCAATATAGCCGTTTGTTACGTTGCAAAAGACGTCTAATATTTTTGTTGCCAGCCATAACTCTTGGTGTGGGCTGTTTTTAGTTGGACTGGCGGTGATAGGAACAGGAAAAGAGGCAGTCAAGGGAGAAATCCTGAGATTGGCCGAATAGTTGAAGTGCTCTCAATATCAATACATAGGGAAATGATAGATTTGCTTGAAATATTTTATGTTAAATGGAAATATTATTATAAACAAATATGAAAGATGTAGTGTTGTTGAGTATGACGTTCCAATTTGCATAAAAAAGATTAAATGTGTTTTCAATAATTTCGTTTAAACAGATATGGAAGCATTCCTTTTTTGACTCAAATTCTAGATGAAGTTTCTACCTCTATCGCCTCTGCAGTGGCGTCCAGCATCTTATAGTCTGAAAACAATCCTCTGGTATACTTGAAGTAGAACAAACATCAAGTTAAACTAGCTTTGAGAAGAGACCCTATGCTCAACATCATAAACTAAACACATCAAATAGCCTTGTAGATTCTGTGAAATGGAAGAGGGAACTTTGATACTTATACTGACAAAATTATAACAAAATCGTGGGAAATGAAATCCAGAAGAATGATTGAACTTTTATACAAAATTGAAAACTTGATTTTGTTTGTAAAAAATAAGCAGCACCAGAAAAAATATCTGATCATAGAAAATATACAGCAAGGCTTACACAATCAAAGAGATTTTCCTGGAAAACTAAGACCAGGGAAGACCAGAGTGGAACTGCACTAAGCCTGTTGCCAGGTGTTCTGACGGGACATTGTCGGTTGAATGGGCAGCTTGGATACCTTAAAATAGTTGAAGAAGGAGAATGTTGATTCTGTGGAATGGAAAAGAAGCTCGATTCACACACTTGCGTAGTTTATAGCAATACAAAACCTCAGGGCACAGGTAGCGCCTAGGGACACCCTCCCAAACTATAGCTTGCGGGTACCCCAATAAAAGGTCTAGAGGAAGTTCTTGTCTCCCGAGGGAAAGAAACGGGGAACAATAGATCTCTTAGGTCTCAGTGAAAGATACCCCAAAAGAGGTATTTCTTAAATTAAAAATCGATGGAATCAACCAAAGTGGTGTATCCTTTCTCATCAATTGTCACCCATGGTCTCTATGGTCTCAATGGGTGCACTGAATAGAGTATTTATATATAGATTTTTTTCATTTTATTTTGGAGTCAATGCTATTTCTTATGTGAATTTTCTATTCTATAATTTCATTTTATTCCATACATACATGTGACATTTGGAGGGGTGATGGAGGGATTTGGAGGGGTGATGGATTTCAATGTTGACTGCATAAAATGTTTGTGGTCACTCCCTCCCCAAATCATTGTTTCGAGAAATATTGTCTATATAGGCCCAACTCATATATTCTCATTCTATTTTCAAGAGATTAATTTCGAACGAACTTCAAAAAATGAAACTATGATTTACGATATGATTCATTAAAAACTCGGAATGAAATTCGTGTTAGGGAAAGATAATACAGAATGTTTTATATATCATATATTATTTAGTATTTTTCAGGTTTTTACGGGTGACTATATATTAGAATGCGAGAAAGAAAAATAATGTGAGGTGCACATGCAATGTTGAAGGTAGAATGTGCAATATCCTTACGACGTTATTTTATTTTGATATATATGTAATCGAGGAAGTAAATTACAGAGGCGTAGACACAATACAAATGGAACAAAACTTTTTCAGATATGTACTAAGGCAGAAAGTGTTGTTCGAGAACATATTCAAAATACCACTTTGTAACATCGAAAGGGTTATTGTTAATAACAGTTATCCGTCTTGTAATTGACTCAGTTAATGTGAATAAAAAAGAGGATATATGATATCACAAATATCAAATGCATCATTAGCCCCATGGGGATTTTCTGGATAATTTTTTTCCGTTCAAGATCAGTCCAAGTGTGAGATGACATGGGAAACCAACTGATTCTCTTGACAAACAATTGTTACTTGAGAAGACAGTTCAATAGCGGAGCTCCCTTGATTCATTTGTTTATTGACTACTTCATAGTATCTTCTAATTTCTAATCCTTCAAGAAAGTTCATCACAACTATGTAGTAATTTTAGTTATTTCTTACTTAATGGGATTCGTCTGTCTGCTATCATCTGTATGCTCGTAAGTGTTGATTGTGTCTTATTTCATCTCATTTAAGTATATATATTCCAGGTTTAATTAATAGGAATATTTTTGGTACACAAAAATCTTTCACTCACATTGCTCTCAGTACCAAAAAAACTGTTTCATTTGCTGCTCGGGATATAACTACTATAATGGCTATCAAGCAATAGAAGGATTGTGTTCATGTCGGAGAGTCTAAGTGTCTTTGGTGTACTCAAATCTAGAATGGTATGAGTGACTGGAAAAATTGACTTGACATCAGCCAACTGTGTGCTCCATAACGCAGTGGAGTATGAGGAAATGGAATGTCACATTGAATAGTGGAAATAGATAATGGAACACCTTCTTGGAACCAAGACCCAATTGCGGTGTTGACATAATCTCTGACATATTGGAAGAAATAGGTCATACCGTAATACCGGAAAAAAAAGGACCTTCGAAAACATTGGGTAGGGACAATAAAAAATAATCCTGGATAACTGCAGCCAAGTAAGATCGAGAAACTGCCCAATCCTGATTTAGAGTGCACTAGCCTAAGTGCACAGATGTATGGAACTTGAATTCATAGAACAAAAAAAGGGGATCTTTACTTACGAAATACATAACATTACAAAATAACAGTGCACAACACTCGGAGACTGCTGGATAGGAAAGTGAAACCTACTTAAACTCAGAGACTATGCTCAAATTTATCCGAGCAAAAGGACTTATGAATCTGATTTTCTTGCTTTACTTATCATCGACTCATCGAAGGGTTAATAGTCTCTCTTTCTTAATGAGTTGAGAAAGTCTATTCAAGAAATAATCTTGTATTTGGTAAGCTCCTGGAACTCCACAGCAACCCATATTGTATCTATCGAATGAACCATCTGATCAAAATTAAAATAGTCCCAATTTCTGATTTTTCAGGTAGCTAGCATATCAAACGCTTACCAATACGAAAACTATATAATGTTATCTGTGTTCCACAAGGGACCGTATTAGGACCAATTCTCTTTCTCGTGTATATGAATAACATTACAAAAATTGATAACTTTCATGGTAAAGTCATATGCTACGCGGATGACACTCTAATTATTTTCACTAGTGAAAATGGCAAGAGGTCAAACTCACCGCAGAAACAGCATTGGGGAAGATAAGTTTGTGGTTAAATGATAATCTACTAACCTTAAATGTGTTGAAAACAAAGTGTGTTACTTTCAGTTCAACCATCGTTAAACAACCTGAAAACTTTTGAATTAAACTGCACACTAATAACTGTCAAAAAATCGATTGTAACTGCCACTCAATACATAAAGTGTCCCAAATTAAATATTTAGGTGTTATACTTGACCAACACCTACGCTGGTCACAACATATTGTCCATGTTAGCAATAGATTGAGAGCCTTAATGCATAAATTTTATGTTCTTAGAGAAATTATTTCAAAGAAATATTTACTAATACTTTATAATTCTCTGGTCGAATATTTATTAAGATACTGTATAGTAGCTTGGGGTGGAGCATTTCACACCACTATTAAAATTTTAGAGACAACACAAAACACTATTTTAAAAATCATCCTAAAAAAAGAAAAGCTATTGTCAACGAAAAAATTGTATAATGAATCGAGGATATTTAACATTAAACTACTTTTTGATAATTAATGTATAATGAGAATATACAAAAGCGGCGAAAAATTTAACCACAGAAATACCCATTTAACTCGATCAGTTACTATTATGGAGATACCTAAAAAATTCTTTAAAAAATCAGTCAGTCAAAGATCATCATCTTTCTTCGGTCCAAAATTTTTTAATACAACCCCGATTCACCTCAGACAAATAAAAAATTAAAGAAATTCCAAATTGAATCGAAAAATCATCTGAAAACTAACCAAAATGAAATATTTGATATAATGACTTAATAACATACAAACTACTGGTATTGTTCATGGTCTTGTCTACTATTTCCTTGTGTGGATATTGTCTTCTTCCTTTTATTATCCATTATTTAGTTTTATTAATTGTCTACATTTGTTCGTCTCATAACTTTAATTGCACTGTAATTTATTTTTTTTTGCTTTTTTCTCCTTATTTTTATGTATTCAATATTAGCTATTTAAAGATAAAACGTGCAGAATAAATACTACCTGACTGAGTAGAAACAAAACAGGCAGACATGCCTAGGTAAAATGCTCAATTAGGTGTTTTTATGTATGTTCATAACTACAAATATCACTTTATTATCAATATGTACTTTACTATGGAAATAAAAAAACTTGAACTTGAACTTGAAACTTATCCACATTAGTGGAATCTTTTTCCTTAAAATTCATCAGTCAGTTTCCCCAAGACTAGAACACATTTGGCTGATACCTGATACATTTTAAGTTGTATTCAATGCATATTCCGAATTGTCTTTCACCCGTAATTTTTTTCAATTTTATATAAGTACTGGGTCTTCCAAATCGGATGTTTTTGCAGTGTGTTTTGGAAACTGCAGGGGATAGACAAAATATGTCTTATTTTCCTGTTAAATTAGTCATGGTCCAACACAGCATCAGTGAGTTGCATCGTTTGCGAGATTATCTATTTCTCAAATAGAACGCAAACTGCTTTCTGAGAATGTTTTTTTGAACATTGACTAAGAAGTTACGGAAATATTATTATAATGATCTTCAGCTGTATTAAATAATGTGAAGCTCAATTATTCCACTCCCTTTCATTTAAATTTTGATTAACTCACTCCTTGAAGAGAAAACCCTTTCTAAAAATCTAGACCTGCGGCAATGCGGGTGGGTCGTTTACACGAACTTTTATAGAAAAACTACTTAAATAGCAAGTGCTCAGCGTTATTTGTTATTTTACACTATAAAAATGCTAATTCTACCTCTACATTAAAAGTTTCGTTTCGGGGTGGAGAATGGAACAGTCAAGGGAAACAGTAACAGGATTTCTATTCATTGGATTATACAGGTGAAATGAGATTTGGTATTCGATAAAGTTCAAATACTGAAAAACTATGTCCACACTTGTGATGCTATGAATGATAGAATGAATTGATGGAAGTACCCGCGGGATTCTATATATTAATAGCTTAATGGATCGCTCAAAGCACTATACAAAGGTTCATAGTTTACATGAATGTACACAATACAATTAAGTTGATGATATTTTTCGATTGAAAAATTCCAGCACCTCCAAAATAACTAGGTTAGAGCTTAGTAATTCTTTAAGATTCGAGATATAGCTAGCAGTCTGTAAGTATGTGTTTAACATTCAAAGTACTATCGCAGTAACGGCAGACAGGGATACACAATACACTTATGTGAGTCGCAGTGGAGGGCATTATGGACATAATAGAGTGCACTCACTAACCTCACCTATCTGCCGACACGGAGGTTTTCTGAATACATCTGCATTTGCATGACCGTCTCCAAGTTCGAAGTGATTGATTCGCTATCTTCTAATAATAGTGGCTTCTCTACTGGTGATCAATCTAGGGCTCATTTGGCAAAGTGGTCAGCATTACAATTTCCAGTAATTCCAATGTGAGATGGAAGCCAGTGTAAACACTACACGCTGTGAGTGAATGTTAGGAACAGTGGATAGTACGCAACACAGTCATTTTCTGAACCTGCATGGTTTACTATTTATCATCTTTGAGCATTTATTCGAATGAGCTTCATTTGGCATTTTGTTAGGAAAATGGGGGATGGGATATCCCCCATTTTCCTGCGCAGTGTCGTATGTATTGAACCATGTTTCATAAAGGTAGACAATTGACCGATGTTATTTTCAATATCATTCCATTGAATGAATATTAAGCTTTTCTTTGATCGTTGGGATTCCATTATGATTTGCCGTTTGGTAATTTGACATTCAAAGCCAATTCAAATTTTTCTCATTCTCAGGATTAAAGTGCTACGAGAAATATTTCGTTATTAGTCAGTTTGTTTTGAAGAAACCTTGATATATTCTTCTTTCCAGCGAATTCAGTTCCGTTTAAAAAGTAATTAATGTAATAAATGTTTTTAGGAAAGGAGGATAAACAGCGCTTCATGCTCATGCGACCCTGTCTTAGGTCATAAACATATATAAAGTGATAATTGGAACACAAGAACTCTCACACACAAACCAAACAGCTCGAGTACAACTTGTCAATGGAGGAGAAGCAGACTGGCTACTAAATCATGTAATTTCCAATTATGTATGTTCTGGTGGGGAAAATGTCAGAATTCCAGAAATCTCGTCAATTTATACAAATAAGAATTAATTAAAAAAGAGCTTCAACTACTTTTAAGACTCTATTCCTTGAGTGACATTGAGAATAAGATATTCATCCAAAGACATGTAAATAAGTTGGTTCGTTCTGAAAAATTAATCACTATAGGATCGCATGACTTCTGGAATTTTGGTAGGTATGTCTGCCACAAAATCAAACTCGATCTAAAATGGTCATGTTGGTCTAGTCTTATATGACTTATATATTGTTATGATATCTACCAGATATTCCGAAGAAAATAATTTAAATGTTGGATGTTATATTAGATTTGTTCGTAGTGCAGTCACAACCGGTTGGAAACTGGACGACTCATGTGCAGTGAATGAAAACCGTGCACAAAATACTCTGTTCATGAGTCGTCTAGTTTCTAACTACGAACAGACCGATTAGAATATGATGAAATACATAAAAATGTGTCAGTAAAACAACGAATACATAATATACTTTTGATAATGGTGTATATCGGATGAGATCTCAATTTTGATAATACTAATAGATTTTTGGTTGAATATGGAATGAAAACATGAATGTATTGATTGACCCTTGTAATGTGCAATAATGATATAAAGGGATATTCTTTTTGTGAATTGAGAAACCATGAATTACTCTTGAAATCACTACCTAATGAGCTTTGTTGGTATGAACGCAACCAATGATAATCTTCAAAATAGTAGGAGTACTTGGTATATGTTGAAGTACAGCTTTAAACGGGCATCCAAGTTTAAAGTTACTTAGAGACTATCTAGTCTTCCCGATTTGCTTCATGAATCACAGAGCAATTTGTCTCCATTAATACTTATTGATTATTAACTTACATGGGATTGGACAGCACTACTACGAAAGATCCTGATGTGTAAACAGAATAATTTAGGGATATGCTTAGTATAACCACTGCCTATAGCACTTTGTTGCTCCCAAAACAAGCTTGCCCTAGTTATTATTGGACAATATTTCTCAATTACGACGGAAAGAATATGGAGCCGAAATTATTATAAAACTATCTTGAATAATCCCAAGGAATTCTGGCAGACAATCGAACAGTTTTGTAACTCATACAATCGCAAAGCTCTTCCAGTGCATATATGGGAAAATTTCTACCAAAACATATATATCCCCCTGGAACAACGATGATTCTTTTTGGATACTCCTTTCGACACAAATGAGATTATCAAAGTAATCAATAAATGTGAAAATATCAAGTCTCCTGAATACGATGGAATATCTTACGAGTTTTTTTTGAAAATCTTCCAAATAACTGGATTATTAGTTTAACATCCTTATTCAATTCAATATTCGATTCTGCTATTACTCTGAAATCTTTGTCTAACATTTTATTAGCTATGTTGGATAAGGGGTGCTCGACAGATGCTCCTGGAAACTATAGAGGATTAGCTCTGGTTAACTGTTGCGCCAAAATATTCACTTCCCTATTCCAAACAGACTGTCATAATGGACAGACGAATGTAATATTTTACCAGAGTGTCAAGCTGGCTTCCGTTCCGACCGAGGTTGTCAAGATAATGTTTTTACCTTCAACAGTGTCGTGAATTCACATTTAAGGCGTGAAAACGGAAACTGTTTGCAATTTCCGTTGATTTCAAAAAAGCCTTTGAATCGTTGGATCATGCGGATTTGTGTAAGAAATTATTTCAACTAGAAATATCAACAAAAATTCTCCGTGAGATGGAAATGCTTAACTTGCATGCAACTGTGCAAATAAAGGGTTCTGATGGCCCAACTTAATCGTTTGAAGTGACTACGGGCGTTCTACAGTGAGAGCCTTCAGGCCACTTATTGTTTGCACTGTTTATAGCAGATTTTGAAATCTTTTTTCACGACAAAGACGCGCAAGGTATAAATATTGATGACAAAAATGATGAATTGTCACTAATGTACGCTGACGACCTTAATTGTGGCACACTCTGAGATTGATGTGAAAAAGTTGAAAATTTTGGAAAAATATACCAGTTCTGATAAATTAACTGTGAATTTACGTAAGTCAAAAATTGTGCAATTTTCTAGATGTTTCCGGAAACCTAACTTTAATTTTTATTTTGATAACCGATTGATTCCTACAACCAATAAATATTATTCAATGAAATGGCTCAATTTAGTGTCAACAATGGTAGGCAGGTTACCAATAATGGCTGAAACAAAAATTGATACTTGGCAACCTAGAATAAAATTGTTGGAGTCACATGTTAAATTGTATTTTCATTTGAGGAGTTGGGTGAGTATTCAGGAATTCCAGAAAGAGTTCAGCCATATTTTCTGGAAAGAGCTCTTTTAGTTTTCATTAATACTCCAGATGCTATGATCCTTCTTTTATATCGCAGAGGAAAGATTTGTTGTCCAAAGAATATACATATTCACATAAATCAGATGTTAGTGTTGCGTCTCGAAATTCTCCCATGTATTTGTGTACTTCCTTTCCCACTACCTGTGAACCAAGCACGTATCTGTCTTTGAAATTACCCTTCCGGGTCACCCGCACTCTTGCTCAATTGCGTATGTCCAACCATTTTAAAATTAGATTTACATTAAATGGTTTTGGATAGGTACATTATTGACCCTAAACTGGATTGTTCTATTTGTCATATCCATGGAAAGAAAACTATTTTCCACATACTGTTTGATTTTCCGATTTACCAAACAATGAAATGGAACTTGCCTTGCCTTGAAAGTGTACTTACTGCTTCATGCCTTGAATAGAATCAGAATTTTTGAGGCTGGGAAAATTGCGAAGAATATTTGGAATGATATTGAAATTACGCCAATTTGTCTTAAATGAATAATGTTTTGTGTGTAGTATCGAAGAATCGCTTAACCTTTTTCATTTTAAAAATGATTTTTTTCATATGGGATTCTATTTTTTGTACCTTGCTGTTACATTGTTTCAGAAGCAATAATATCGTCATTGTTATTATTATCAGAAATTACTTCAGATTCATAAAATAGGTACCCAAAATTCCAGAATATGAACATTTATAATAAATGGTAGTTTTATTTTTGGTCCAATACTCATTTTCCACTTACATTTTAAGCTTAATTTCCAAATGCTTGGAGTTTGTTGAGAGGTGACACTTATTAAATCGATATTTGGTCTTTGAAAAAAATACAGCTACTCCGACATGGACACGCCCACCCATGGTTCTTGTTGGATCCGGTTGACGGTATAATCAATGGTATTGATGACGTTTATACTCAAATTTTCAATTTCTTGGCTTATCTACGTCATAATAATTTCCGTAGGATTCTCTTACTTTTCGGAAAATAAAATATAGCCTATGTTTTCTTCTGATAATGTAGCTGTTTAGCAAAGAAATGATTCCTGAAATAGGTTGAGTTTTTAAGTTTATACGTAAAAATCGAAAATACATTTTGAGTATGGCCCAGGGAGCAGCTAATTTTCCTCGAACTTTCGCTATAACTTCCAGAGCTCTTTTTAAAATCTCAATGCTCAACTGCTCTTCGAGTTCATCAATAGTCTGTGGTCTATTTATGTATACTACACTTTTTGAGTATCCCATAAATCAAGAAAAATTGGATAAAACGTCTTTGGGGGCCACTCTATCTCTATTTTCACGTCCTATCCAACGATTTTGGAAGACATTGTCTGGTAGTTTCTCACCCAATATGTTGGGTGGCGCACCATCCAGCTGAAGTCTCAAGTCGGATTTGTTCGGTCGCATTCGGAAAGCGAAAAGTTCTGCAAACATCTAGGACCTGTTAAGGTCTCTTCGAAGAAGTATGGATCTTCAATCTCATTATCCCTTATTTCCACCTAAACATTGGCTTTTTCTAGCTATTGAGTATTGAACCCCTCCATTGTGTTTATTTTCTGTATACCAGTTTCGGAAAGTTTGACAATTCATATGACCGTTGAGGATAAATGTAGCTACATCAGAGAAGCCCGCTCTTTTTTTGGGTCTTGGTTATTTTTGTTCATTGGAACTCGACAAAATTCTTCCAGTCTATTGATAGTATATTATGCAACAATCATGTAATGATGGTTATTAATACACGAGCATTAACCAAGTGTATTAATAACCATTACATGAGAGTTGCATACGCTATAGCAAAAACCATAAATTTTATATTTTTATTGAACACAAGGCTGGTTCCGAACCCAGAACTCATACTGTAGTCTAGTCCAAATTGAGCGCCTCAACCCACTCGGCTACGAGTTCGGTTTATGAGTTTGCTCGAAATTAATGAAATATACCTATTATGCATAAGTCGAATGGAAAATGTAATCATGAAATTTTTTTTAAAATGCAATGTTAGATAGATACATTTAAAAATAAAAACCGTTCAACGGGTGCTTCGTAGATAAACTTTTTTATTTGTTCAGGTGAAAATATTTTTGCTTTTTTTCCAACATATCCTTCGGACTTTCGCTTTAATAAAGCTTGTAGTTTCTTATATTTAAAAATGTCTATATTATGGATTATATTTACCAACGTTTTTATTATTAAATAATGTGTCCATGTACTAGATGATTTCTTAGTTTCCATCAATTTTTGAAAATAAGCAATTAAAACATTTTGGGAGAATGTCGGAATCTTATCTGTATTTCTCCAGTCCATAAACCGTTGATGAAGTTTTTCGTACACTTTCTTAGATTTTTGGGGTGAACTATTTTGAACTGAATTTTCTGCTTTCTTCGATATGTGTGGAAGGAGTAGTCGATGGTAATTCTTCCATATCGCTGATATCAGACATTTTGATAAATTATCAAAGTTTAGTTAGATATCTACGTAAATTTAATACGTACTGATTTTGACATCTAAAATAATCACATAGGAACTTGGATAAACGTCAAATGCACAGCATGTTTGATTGAAAAATTTTGGGTTTCTATTGATTAAAAATCTGCATCGTAATGAAAAATCTGTATCGTAATGGGTATCATTATGAAACGGATTATAGGCATATAAGTGCATTGTTATAACACGGGTGTAGAAAAAAACTATTATGAAATAACTACTCACATACTCTGCTTCCGCAAGAACCTACAAGAACGACGGAAGCACTTTGAAGAGGAAATAATACAACGATTACAACTACTGAAAATTCCTCCAGTCAAACTAGTGGACTATAAAGAAGACATAAGGCTTCTGGAATGGAAATAAAAAATGTAAATGAGATTCAGTTCAAGTGTCTGTACTGTTGAGCACAACCCAATCAAATGAATGAATGAAGGTGGCACGTTAATAAAACAATTTTGATAATAAAACTATTTTTTATTCTCTAAATAAGCTAGACATATTCCCATTATCAATGGATTCAATGACCTCGAGAGTGGAAATTCATATTTCTGGTTACTATTATTACTTAATGCCAAATTTGAGAGACTCGCAAACCAATCTACACCCTGCTATTTAATGACCATAATCAAACAGAATTCAATTCAATGGACATAAATCAATCCAAGTAGTTAGCATTTCGATTGATTGAATACAGGGTAGACTAGGGGTTGCCATGCCTTACGGATGAGCGGTTTCCATCCACACGAGCGTGAGTTATAGGCGTGGATGCGTCGGGAGGGGTGCAAAACTTCGGAAACTCCAAATGGACGCCGGCCAGGAAGTCAAGACTATTTCTGTTCTCGGCGACTGACAACCATATTTCATTTTATTTTGTGTTTTATGTGCGGCCTACCGGGTGTCAATTATAATATATGTGAACCTCCCTCCAAGCTTATTTCTTATCAATAAATATCATTGTGGCGAATAGTGCCAACAAACGGAGGCGAGAAAATCGATAAAATAGTCGTTTTTATGACCGAGTTGGAGGGTGTACAGATCATAACAATAAAGTGTTTGTTTTATATTAGATTCTGTGTCATCGATGGTTTTATTGTACATTTGATGTATTACTAGACGTTTACGTTCAATTAATCACAATTTTGATTTATTATTATGAGGGAAACTAATTTTTGGAGCAGTTAGCGAGAAGATCAAATTATTTTCCAGTTTCCAAGTTTTAACAAATAATTCTCCTGTGAAATGATAATTCCTGGCGCTATGCGTTGATGAAATATAAACTACTTGGTACTGGAAATAATTATTTTTGTATTGGAATGTGGAAGAGTACCCAGTGAAGAATTTGATTCTTTTATTACGTAGAAGCTTGCCTAATTTGGAGATAACAAAGTTGGTTCTAAGGACTTTGTTACATATGAAATGAAAACAGAAATTTAACAGACACCATTAATTATATTCCCTAAAAAAATTTAATTATCGATCAGCCAACACTAAGTTATTGTCATCTGCTCACAGATTGTAGAAATATACTCAAGTACACTGGAGCAAAGTAAATTTAATTTTTTGTGCGTTAAATGAACCTTACTTATGATAAAAGGATATCAATTCAAAAATTGAATTGAAAATGAATGGAATGGTGGTCGAAATTTGGAATATATAAAATAACTGAATGATAAGCTTAGTGAAGACAAACCAGTTTACTTTACCTGTAGAACATTGTTCTATCAATATCGATTTTTCGTTTGAGTACAACTATTATGGAAGGTTTCCAAGAGCATTTTCCATTTCGGATACTAAGAGACTGAATTTTTGTGATTGGCTTTGGTGTGACGATTTTTACAAATTTTTGATTCACGAGAATTTCCAATTTCAAATGCTAAGGTAGTACATGCGATGCAGTGATTGCAAGATATTTTAAAATTAGTGATTTAGTATAAAACAAGAGGTAATTGGATGAAGAAAATACGGAAAAACGATTGTCCTACTAGAAAACAATCTAATCAAGCCTGTCCTCCTTGGAATAACGAAATGAATTTTTTTCCGTTTTCCCATTTTTACCCTCGGAAAATGGATGAACCGTGAAAAACCATTTTCGTATGAAAACAGGCTACATTTTTGTGAGTAGCTTAGTTTTGATGAGTCTTATTTATATATTAGAACACACGATAATAGGTTATTAGGGCAGTAGACGGGTGTGAAAAATATCGATAGGGTGATTGCAAGATGTTGTATCATGACAAGTAGCTGTTAAATTGGAGGTGATTTCATGAAGAATGCGAAAAACCGTTTGGCCCACAAAAAAATTAGATATTGTTAGAATCATATGGAAAACTTTTTATTTTTAATTTTAGGGAAATAAGTTATTCTTCATAAAAAGCACATTATCTAAAACCTATAATACAGTCATCAAATATCAAATACCAAATTTTTCAGTCGTATACGAGGTTTGTCCAAGAATATGAGTTTTACTCAAGAGTGAAGTACCTTTTGAATTTGACAATATCGAAAAATTTTATTTGAGAAAGCTGGATATGTCGAAGCATTAGTATGAGTTAACATTGAATTTGCTTGTTCCCAACATCAATATGATGTTAATTTAATCACTTAGTGTTTGGATGTATTTCATTATTCGCAAAATGAATGAATATGCACTTATTCTGCGTTTTAAATGCTAATTATTGAAAAACATGGAAAACCTGGAAGATTATCATGTGTTTCGTAATCACAGGAGATAAATGTTCATCAAAAATGAAAATATTAGTAAAAAATAAAATAATCTGAGGCTTCAATTTAATTGAATGTGATATATTCAATCGTAGTTTTTAATTCCGATCAACTTTTTTATAGTAACATTTTTCGATATTGTCAAATTTGAGTGAAACTAGTGTTTTTTGACATGCCTCGAATACGACTGAAAAATTTGATATTTGATGACTATGTTCTAGGTTTTAGATAATGCAGAACTTTCTATGAAGAATAGCTCTTCTTTCTGAAACCACTAATAAAAAACTTTTTCATATGATTCCAACTCAGGGGGACATATGAAGAAATGTGCCTGAACTGATAAAATGCGTACAAATGAATCTTCGTTTCCTTCATATTTTTGAACACATATTTTTATGACTAACCACCAACTTTTTTGTAGGGCAATATATATATTATTCTGGAATAAAATACAAAAAACTACTTGGTGCTATGTCTATCCCACAATAATTATGACACACACAAAATGTCCGCAAACTTCCCATACTCCGACTGTGAGACTGGAAAAAAACTATTCTATTTGTGGGAATTTTTTTGTGGGAAAATATTTACTGGGGCTACAAATTTAATTATTGAACCTCAGCAGGGGCCATTTAAGGATAGTGACGTGTTTCCTCACCGGTCACTGTATCCTAGAAAAGCACATAAATAAAATCGGAATATATAGGTAGGAACCTATTTGTCAGTTGTGCATGGAAGAGGAAAAAACAGCCTCTCACATTGTCTTTGACTGTTAAGCATTATCTTATTGGAGATATAGGCTTCTAGGACTTAAGCATTCAAGGGAGGATTTCTCCAAGAATGACATAGTGAAAGGAAAAATGAGCTTGATAATAGCTCCTCTTCTTCACATGAACGTCACAACTAAGAGCACAAAAAGCCTGAAAGCTGAGGTTCTGAGGACACAAAGCCTCTGGTCGGTGGTGCTGGACCAATCAGTCAATCAGGGCTACAAATACACCAATATCAATATGGTTGTCCTACAGTTATGATAGGAGGAAAGTTATCCACGGTTTTTTTATCTTCCAAGTGTGGGACTGGGAAAACGGACCAATCGATTTTTATGACAATTTTGCCATTAAATTATACACAAATTTTTCAAGCTCCAGAAAAAGAAATGGCCTGTTATGGTACCTTTTTTATCTAGTTTTCTCAATATTTTGGGGGTGGAGACTATTT
The DNA here is from genome assembly GCA_910591675.1 of Galerucella calmariensis. Lineage (NCBI taxonomy): Eukaryota > Metazoa > Arthropoda > Insecta > Coleoptera > Chrysomelidae > Galerucella > Galerucella calmariensis. The sequence goes on along the minus strand of CAJUYG010000545.1, from coordinate 150,077 downwards.
TTCTTTTCGAACAAACGTTTTCCCGTATTTTTCAACCAATTACCTGTCGATTCAACTGTATAACTATTTATTGTTGATGTAAAATGTTTTGAAATCTGGATTGCAATGTTTTGCACCTGCTAGCTACTCTATCGTCTAAAATTGAAAATTGTCGTAAATCGAAGGACTCGTCACAATGAAGCCATTCACAAAAATTCAGTCTGCTAGGATCCGAAATGAAAAATGCTCCCGGGAACCTTCGCTATATTGTCCATTCTATCAAGAGTTACATTCCAAAAAGTCTTGAAATGATTTTAATTTCAAATAGAAATGTTATCGACAAAGATAACCTTTCACCATAAATGATGTTTTGTTGAAAATACTTATAGTGAGATTCACATTTATATGGCAGTTCTCTTTCGATAATTGCAATAAGCCAGAGATATCAATGGGCTCATTCACATATTTTTTTTTTATCTTCTGTAAGTTCCTTGTGGCATTATTTATTATTTTTTCTCTTATTTTTCATTTTACCATTAGGAAGAGCATATCATTTCAAGGCTCTGTGCAAAAAATTAGACGTCAGTGAGACTCCTAAGTATCCTAAGAAACATTAAACAGCACTCCTCTCCGAATTTCAGGCATGACGTCATCGCATATGAAATCGCTCATTCAGAGAGCGGATACCGCGCCGTCGGTTTTCGGTAAGATGACTACTTAGCTAGTAACAGTATTTTGCTTGCTCACCTTAATGCTTATTATTTTCCATTATACGTTTTAGCAAACTCTAAACAGTGTTATTTTTGTGAAATAAGAACGTTTAGGAATAATTTAAACTATTCGACACAATGGACCAGAACTGGAGTAAAAAAGCTATAAATATTGTGCGGTTCCAGAATATAAAAGTACTATGATTGGAACATCTAACATATCTTATACGTTGTGAATCTATATTGAGAGGGTTACTGAAAACCACACGCTTGTATAAATCTAAATTTCCTAAAACACGTAGATAATATTGTTCTTATAGCTTGTGGTGTTATTAATGTTCAAAATTATTTAATAAAATAATGCATCAGTTATTCACAAATTAAATATTGCTTTTTTCCAAAAAAAACAGGTAATATTTTTCAGTAAATCATCAACAAAATTGGCGTATACTTGTGTGTTTCAAAAGAAATTATTTCATTTGATTCAAAGTCCGGATCAGCTCTTACAAAAACAAATAACTAAATTCTACGCGAGGCACGTTACAGTCACAGAAGCGTAATGTTAGTGCACATTAACTTTCATATGCGGTGACGTCACAGTCTTCGCCCCGCTACGGTATGCTTGTTTAATTGGTTGTATTAGGAGAACGACAAAATTTCTGGTGGGGGGGGCTGTTAGGTGAGGTAAGCAGCAATTGGAAATTGGTTTATTTTCTAAAAATTGCTCCAGTTTTGTTAACAATGATGTTTGTTGTATAGATTTTCATATTATTTTAAATCGAAATTTTGGAATTGTTTCCCAAGACTGGAAATCAAAATCCTATAAATTCATCTCTGTTGATTTCAAAACGTGCCAAATCCATATTTCGATATTAAAATGCTACAAATCCAAATATATTATTAATTTTACGACTGAAGCTCTACTTTTTTTGCTCAAATTAGATTATCTTCGGCATTTCCCAACATTTGACCTATGTGAATTTGTTGTGCTTCCAAGCTAGATAATTCAGTATATGAATTAGTAGATTGATTAGAATAAATTGAATAAAATTGTCATTCGGAAACAAATCGGACGTGAAATACACAATATATTAAAAACTTTTGGGTTCATTTGCCATGAAGAGCCCATTCAGAAACAGCGGCTTATTAGCCCGGAGCTTCGATTTTTCGCATAAAATTCAAAAGCTTCCCATTCTCGGTGCTAATGTTTCGAGTCATAGCACTCCACTATTACGAAAGAAGCTTAAGACCACTTCTTATATTAGGAAAACAAAAGCAAAAGTTCTTGAAAATGGAGGCAATCACGAACGTACGTTAAGAAAGAGTGAATGGGATATAAAAGTATTCCATGAAAGCTCACACAAAGTAGTTTTCCCCCTCATAAATGGTAATTTATCTGTAAATGGGATATGATAAGTACCTACTTCATTGCGGTTCTTTTGAAGGAATTTTCAATCTGAATAGCCATTTATCTGTTGATTTGAACGATAGCGGTAACGCATTTTTTTATAAAATAAACAGAGATATACTTGAAAACAAGCATACTAACTAATGGGGTGTTAAACTTAACGAAACTATTAGGTCTTCCCAATGTTAATAGTTCGTGGTGGACATAATCACAATGGGGAATGAATTATTCTCAACATTTTCATTCTCACAAAGTTTTTTTGTCGATTTGAAAATTCAAGTTTTGGATCCGCCATTTATGCTGTGACGTACAAACACTTAAAGAGAAGTAAGCTACACTAGGGTTGACATAGGGCCACAGTTCTGTCGTGATCAAATACTTATTGGTTTTGCTTATACAGGGTGGGGTAATCTTCTGACATCGGAGGATTACATCGTTGTGGTGAGAGATAGAACTTCATAGTTTAGTGTGAGCTAATACAGTCACTGAGGGCACATTTTGGAAATACTTCCGATTCTACAGGGTGTTCCAAAACCACGTAGCGGCACAAACTTACATTTTTTCAAATGGAACGTACTTTATTTTGTTCAAGAATCGGAAAGATCTCACCGAGAGCGTTACAAAAATATAGCACTCTAATATATTATAAGGGTGTTTTACTCTTATCTACACAGCAGAGCAAAAAGAGCATATGTGGCTTATGAGCCTTATGTCCCACTGTCGGAGGACAGTGGGACGCACATGGGGTCTGTCACCCCGTGTGGTCACCTGGATCTACCCTGCAATAATAAGACCCATGTTAACGTATGGAGCAATTGCATGGGGACCGAAGGTTCTACAAGCAATGACCATCCAAAAATTATATCAAATACTGCGAATGGCTTGTTTGAACATCACAGGTGCCATGAGAACAACACCACTACGCATATATACAGATGGTTCAAAAATGAAATAAGGCTCAGGATGTGGAGTTCACTCGAGAACACTAGGCCTAAAGATCAAGTGGGGAATGGGAAACAATACCAGCGTGGTTCAAACAGAACTGGCTGGTATCTCAATTGCCACAAAAGAACTAACCAGAAGAGGAATTTCTGGCAAAAACATAATAATCTGCACTGATAGTAGACAAGCCTTATTAGCCTTCAACAGACAACGTGTTATATCGAGGCTAGTACTAGAGTGCCACCAAGATTTAGCTGACGCCTCGGCAGATAACAATATTAACCTGAGGTGGGATAAAGGGCACGACAGGAGTAAAGGAAATCGCACTGCTTATTCTTTAGCCAGGGAAACCGCTGGACTAAAAATTCTAGGACCCAGTGACACCTATGGCCTAAGTACTTCGACAATTGCGGAACTTGTCAAACGTTACACCCATGCTCAATCCCTTAAGAGATGGGATGGAATCAAAGGATGCAGTCTTGCCAGGATCACCCTGGGCGACCCTGGGAAGCTTGCGCCGAAGAAATATTTGGCGATGACCAGGAAAAACCTACGTTTAACAGTAGGATTTCTGACTGGTCACTGTCAACTAAAGAAACACCTCCATACTATGGGGCTAGTGGACACACCTCTATGCTGGATGTGTCCGGAGTTATCGTCAATAAGAGAGTGTGTGTTCGGTGAGTTTTGGCCTACACCTGCCGATATAAAGAAGATGTCTCCCAGGGACCTGTCCACCTTCCTGAGAAAAACATTATGGACAATGACCTAGGAGGACGACTCCTCGGGAGGATGTACAATGGGTCACATGTGGCCTAAGTGATGTGAGCCTACACACTCACCCTCCCTACTCTACAGATACAGATACAGAAGGGTGTTTTACAAAGATATGGCCAATTATTAGCAAAAAAGACCTCCTCTTTAAAACAGTAAATTATAATAAATCAACAGGTCTTTGTATTCAAATGTCATACACATATCATTGGCTGTGCTCAGTATTAATCACTTTTTTTATCTGTTGGTGAATCAGAACGCAAATCAAGCAATATCTCAAAATTTTTAAATGAATCACCACGAAATTGGTCCACCACGTCCTATCCACCTGTCGGTGAAATGTCTGTTCAACCACCGACGTACACAACGAACGTGATATACAGATGTCCCATTTTGTTGGAACCACCAGTTAACTATTGTGTTTGAATCAACTTCCACAACACGAACGAAAAATACAGCAATATTTTTTTTACATTTTTCAGTAGATACTATTTTAATAGTAGCCCACTTGATATAATCAAAAATATGGCTTGATTATGTTTCGCCCATTTTCAAACAAGCCCATAATAACAATTCTTGAAAGTGAAACATGAATGATTATGAAATTTTTGGTAATTCCAGGTACCTACGGTATTAGCAAACATTTTATTTCATTGATTAGATATTGTAGATGCATTCAACATTACGATTAAAATGTATGCCCTAGAAATGTTAAAATTTACAAGAGGTTGCATGTAAAAATTTAATACCATTTAATTTGTGTACGTATAATACTTGTTTTTGACCATTATCATAAAATATCTACGATTTTCCATTAACTCATGCCCTAAGTGTACTACATTGTTTGAAAGTTTATTAATTGTACTAACAAATTGTAAAAAGACTTATAGGGTGATTCATTTAAAAATGTTGAGATATTGCTTGATTTGCGTTCTGATTCACTCTGTATTAAAGAAGCCACAGATAAAAATAGTAATTAACATTGAGCACAGCCAATGATATGTGTATGACATCTGAATACAAAGACCTGTTTATTTATTATAATTTTCTGTTTTGCAGAGTGTTAAAGAGGAGGTCTTTTTTGCTAATAACTGGCCATATCTTTGGGAAACACCCTAATAATATATTAGTGTGCTATATTTTTGTAACGCTCTCGGTGGGATCTTTCCGATTCTTGAACAAAATATAGTACGTTCTACTTAAAAAAATGTAAATTTGTGCTGCTACGTGGTTTTGGAACACCCTGTAGAATCGAAAGTATTTTCAAAATGTGTCCTCAGTAACTGTATTAGTTCACACAAAATAATAAAGTTCTATTTCTCACCACAACGATGTAATCCTCCGATGTCAGAAGATTGCCTCACCCTGTATGTCATATTGCTTTTATAGTGACTTAGGAGTTATTTTTAATTTCCGAGTTATCTTCACGGCTATGACATTATTTTATAAATTATACCGTTACCATTATAAGTTTTCGTTAACGTATTTAGGTACAGTTGGTTTTTTCGGTAAGTGTTGAATATTTTTCTTAAATTATTGGAATAAATAATTGGAATAATTCACCACATTTAGAGATTTTAATGGTGCACAGTGTTGGTAGGTTCCTGAATTTGTATTTCAAAACAATCTATTATGGATTGCACATTATTATATTTTGCTCGGAATGGTGTGGGCAAATGTTTTTTCATTTGACATTTGACTTTCTGAAGGCAAACATACAAATGTTCCCATATTATGTTCCATTTTATAAATGTCAGTGCTGAATTTTTTGGAACTGATAATGAAAGTTGATCTGCTTATCTTGCAAATGGATCATTTGATTTGATTTTTAATAATCATTCCATAGCATGTTTATCATTTGAATTATTTTCAACAAGTAAGTATATTAGAGTGTCATACCACATTTGTATGAATGTATGTTTGTACCTATGTATGTATTCCAGGGTGACATTCACTGAGACATGGGAGATCCATTGTGCCTCTTTACTTCGACTTAGTTTCTAAGAAGAGTCTTAGAGACTAGTAGCTCCTTCAGTCCTATTTCTTGGAGGAATTTCAGGATATCCGCACCTGCAGGCTTCAACGTAGGTAAATGTCCCTCTTCTATCCAGTAATCTCCCAGGTGCTGTGCCATAGGATTCTGAATTGATGTGCAATTTGAAAGTATGTAAATGGAGGTTTCTTCTTCTGTGCCACAAAATCCCCTTTATCTTTTCTCCACTATTTTTAAAGCCACTGCGGCCACTGCGGTTTGATTCGCCGCAGTGGTGTATTTTTGTTTCTAGTTCTTTTCTCAAAATTTTTAAAACAAATAACTTTGCTTCAAATCCGATGGTTTTTGGACAAAAATTGTGAGAAAGAACTGAAAGAAACAAGAAAAGATTCCACCACAACGGCGAGTCGAACCACCATGCCTCAAGTTGAACTTTTAAATATCCAGTGCCTCTAGCAGTAGGGCCATCTCCTACTAGTTTCGAAATATTCGAAAGTGGTATGAAAATGGAGTTCTTAAAAAAAAACTTTCCATTTTTCCATTAAACTAGAACGAATTTAAGAAAATTTGAAGTGCATTCAGGCTTATTTTTCAACGACCTTTCCAAATCTGTTATCATTTTCCATGTACGATATTTGGTGAGAAAATTGGCTCGCGTTTGATAGTTATGTACAGGAATCCCTATTTCGCATATTCTAATAACACAGTGTATACTGTTTCTAGATAATATATAAAGTTCGGCAAAAGTCCGGGACCGGACAAATATCGCAGAAAATATAAATTTTCCGGAAAATCTTTTTATACCACAAATTTTACTCCCACTTGAACTATAATTTAAAATTCTGAAATTTAGAGAGTATGCAGATGTCTTAAAAATCGATTTAGCATAAAATTTAGAAAAACTGTAAATTACACGAAAAGTATAGGACACCCTCACACCATTCGGAAGTGGACATTTTTTTGAATATAATGAAATATTTAAATACAGGGTGTTGAATTTAAAATAAGCCTAATACTGTACATTGAATTATCTAATAATGATACAGAAAATTCTGAAAACCCTGTAGAGATATTTAGTACTCAATCGTGGAATACATTCCCCGAATGTTCAACTATTTAGATGTGAGAGAAAATTTGCTAGAATTTGCTATATTAATGAGTTATCAATTTTTTTCCAAATATTCACATTTGAAAAAAAGTCAGCATAACTCGGAACCCTCTGTATCTAGGTATAGGGAACCATTATGAAGAAGTATATTATTTTCCAGGGACAATCAGAGAGTGCAATAAAATATAGGGTATTCCATAAAAAAATATAACTTTGATACGCCACACTTTATTGGAATATGTGTATATGAATATGGAGTATGTTTTAAAATATTTTCAAATTATAGTTTAAGCTGGAGTAAAATTTGTGGTTTGGGAAGATTTTCCGAAAAATTTATATTTTCTGCGATATTTGTCCGGTCCCGGACTTTGGCCGAACTCTGTATGTATTAAGCTATATTACATGAATTTTAGACTTTTATGGAAGCCTTTAAGGTATTATGAACAAACATAATATATTTCATTTATACCCCACGGAGTAGGGGCGAATCAGAAAGAAAAAGTGTCACATTCACTTTTCCAGTTTCCGTTGCATATAGAAAAAATCTATACCGTCTCCTCAAATAAACTATGAAGGATAATTTGTTCAATGAAGTTTGTTTTCCCTCTTAACTAATTCACCTATTCCGTAAATCTTCATTGGGTTTCCATTTACCTAAAGATATGCATAACTAAGGATAGCGTGGACTTACGGTAGTACTCATGAGAAATCATCTGGGGAAGTGGAATATTCATAAAGACAAAAAATAATGATAGTATAATAAAAGCTACAGTCTTCCGACAACTGAAGATCTTAAGTGCTATCCTAATATAAGATTTGATATCCTATCAAAATTTACTTTATTTGTTATGGTTTCCATTGGAGGAAAACTTCAAGAGATGTTAATTTCAGATTTCAGAATTCTTGAATAAAAGATAAGTTTCCTCGGTAAATATTAGTGGAATATTATTTGCCTTATTAAATGTTGAAACAGTTTCCTAAACTGATGATTACTTTTGTCCTAAGTATCTAGTAACTGTGGTATTATTCTCATTGAATCAATATTTGCCTTGCTGTAGAAATCAAGCTGAAATACTAGAAATTTTTCATTCTAATATAATTAAATGGGATGAATTGTGAATATTTCTCTGTGGATTAACCTACTCCACTTTAAGAAATGGATATGAGGTTAACGAGTGAATAGAAATAAATTATAGTATAAAAAAACCAGAAAAACACGCCTAATAGGTAATCGAACTGAAAAGTGGAAAATAATTTTTTATTTAAGAATGAAATAATAACCGAGAAAATTAATGTCATTGTGGTGAAGCGTGTTTTCTCAGTTTTATTTGAACTATAATTTGTTTTTCACTAAAAGGTGTGATTTTCCAGTTTTTCTTAAACCCAATACCAGTTAAGTTTTTTCAGGGAACATCCTATATTTCAGTACTATATTGTGGAGTCGTAGATCCTTGATGAGTGTGCACAATGTCGAAATAATTTGAGCGTTTAAAGGGGGTGAAAATCGAATTTGAAGCTGTGTTGGAAATTGAACATCACATATTTCACTACAATATTGTATTGTCGGTCCTTGACAAGTGTGCAAAAAAACATTTTGGATTCATCTCAGCGTAAATGTGGGTGAAAATCAGTTGGATACAAATAACGTTGAGAGAATTCCTATAAATAATACTTTCTCTAGTTCCATCCAAATGAAATAATTTTTCTCCAATTTCGTATATTTTTTATTGGAATAATTAAATAATTTACTGTTAGGCCACTGTGTATGTTATTCAATACATCAAAATAATTGAATGATATGTATAACCTGAATACCCCTACTTTTTCTATGAA
>CAJUYG010000545.1:114258-136330 GCA_910591675.1 Galerucella calmariensis | reverse complement strand
AACAAAGATCCGACAACTTCAAGTTCGCATAATATATATAACGGCAAGTATACCTACCTACAATTCAAGTGAAAGTACATGGAATATTTCCAATTGTATGTATTACTAGGAATACATGTGATATGAGGGGCTCTTGAATAGTATTTTTTTGGTATTGTACTGATTGTACTGTACAAAGAAGTGAAAAATAATATTTCCTTCAAAAGATATTCTGAAGTTGTGATTCCACTGATTACCCAATAGAAAAAACTGGAAACTGCGATTTTTTCCTCCCATTCTCCAACTATTTTTTCGGACTACACTTTTAGTTTGTCCTAATTTATTTCTAGATCTCAATAACCATTTTTGGAATCTTCAACAAAACTATTCAGGTCTTAGTCCTAAGCCCTATACTGAAATGATCCTCATGATATTCTCGTTTGTTATTTGGAATGTTTTACAGCAATTCTGTTTTTTTTTAACAAAATCTTTGTTAGCATTTGCTACTCCTTTCCGTAGCTGGGACAGTGTAAGCATACATTCAAAATTACACTCATTCCACGCTGATTGATATTTTTGCAAAAATATATGAACAAAATTGAAAAAACACGTGAGTATTTCCTCTGTGCTGGAATGTAGAACAGAAGCTTGTAACTGTCAGCTAGATCACTACTCGGGTACTAGATATAATTGGGTAATAATATCAACTTTGAGTACCCCAAGTATTCATGGAACATTGATAATGGTTGTGAATGAAATAGTATTCGAACCAAGTGAGGAATTTATGAAATCCTGAATGGAAATAAGAGCTAAATGTCAAATGGTTGAATTCGTGATGTATATGATGTATACCTTGCGTTGTCATGGAAAAGAGAAAAACATAAACTAATTTGTATTTTGATGGAAGCTTAACCTCATTGAGTTCTGTGAATGTCAATAGTATTATATAAATACCATTTCCTAAGATTTGAAAAATCGAAATATTAATATTTCAAGCAATACCAACGGCATTTTCCATTTTAATTTATAAATTTGTTCGAATAAAAGTTTTGACGTTACAAACTATTCCTGTCAGAACAATAATGAAAAAATTGTCATTCAGACATGATTTAGACCATAGATTTGGACTTCGTTTCTCGAGTTGTTAATGTTGCCACGGTAACTTCAAAACACGCGCACTTTTAAAGTTCGATATAAACACGCTGAGGCGTGCTTTAAATAGGAAAAATGGTTCATCAATAAAAAAAATTTTATTCCTAGCACATGCGAAAAGTGTCTTCTACTCACTTAAACGCATGTGCGAACGACGCGGAGATTTGTCGTGAGCGGAGAAGTATTACTTTTCGCACTAGTTGGGGGATAACTGTGTTCTGTCGAGATATAAGAGCGATCTCCATGGAAACGTAGCTCTTTCCTCTAGCAGCCTATCACACTTTGACGCTAGCCTTTTATCATGATTGAACTAAAAAACATGGAGGATGGAGAAAAACTAACGTAGCCGAAGGTTATGATTATTATTAAATTCACAATGAAATATGAATCAATGAACAATGTCTGGTGAGTCACAATTTCAACGAAATTTGGAGTTCAAACATTTTTGGCACTGCTCATCAATGTGGATTCATACAACGTTCATTATCATTGAGTTTTTATTATATTATATTATTTACATTAAAAATATTTAATTACTATAGTATTCTATATGATGTTTATGCAACCACATTATTGAATAACAATTATGACACTATTCCATTGGGAAGCTGGTCCACTTCCAACTATAAATAATGACATTATATTTCCAGTGGAAACCGTGAAATAGCATGTATCAAAAATGTTCCAGCTGTCATTCCAAGGTTTGTTTTCTATTCCAAGTTTCAGCAACCAATCATTTCCAAGACATGGATAGTCTTGATCTTGCTTATTCTGTCCTGTTCTTGGTCTTGCTTCCCACGTCCAGTTTTGGTATCGGTCTCGGTCTTGCTTATTTTAGTCTTGGTCTTGTTCATTTTACCGGTAAGCCATTTTTCCAATTATTGAGATCATCATGGTAACAAATTGTTGATAATTCATAATCAATTATCAACTAGCAAAATTCTTCATCTCATCATCTTTTAAATAATATAGAAAATAGATATTTGGTCTTGGTCTTGCATAGTAGGTCTTGCTATTGGTCTTGCTCCTTTTCATTCGATCTTAGTCTTGGTCTTGCTAGTTTAAGGATGGTCTTAGTAGTCTTAAGATGATCTCGGTGTTGATTTTTTGCAAAAAAGCAGGACCAAAACATCACTAGACGCATTTAAATTGTCATCTTAACGGGCTTCAATCAAGTCTATATACACCTACTTTTTTTGAGCAAAAACAGATTTTCCGTGAAATTGAAAAAAGCGCTTGAAAATGAGGATCTTTTGGTTGAAAATCGAAATTTTCCATGCCCAGGATAGTTGTCAAAACTGCATATTCCATTTTCACATAGTTGATGATGGAAATGGCTTAAAGTAACTACAATTTTTTTCTCTTGTCACTGCATTTCCAATAAGTATGACTAATTTCGATCAAGTTTGTTAAAGTAATACTATGAACCATATTATGGTTAATACTATGTCATCGTAGGAAAAAGACTATACGTAGCTTGCATAGCTTGTTAACGCTTTCGATATCTTTCATCCCAAATGAAAAAGTAGCACTTACCGTTTTTAATACTCAGTCAAGAAATCATATATATATCATTTAAATTACTGAGATCGATTATTTAGATACTTGAATACAAGTTATTTTGGTATTTTTTTTAAGCAGTAGACGATATCTAAGAGGAAAAAAATATCACCAGATGTTCAATCGTAAACATCAATTTATAAATACCTAATGAACCCCGTCAAGTTCTGAAGTACCCTTCAAAAAAATAAATATAATAACAATGGATACGAGACGTGTACGTAGCAGAAAACAAAACGTTCAATATACAAACCAGAAATATTTAGTACGAAACTAATCTAGGTCCAATTAGTAATATAATAAATGCTGGCAGTTGATTGGCAAACAAAAGCCGTGTTTCAAAGGCCTCACTAATAAAGCGATATTTCCTTAAACATAAGCACGAACTTTCTGATATATTGCGTTCTCTTTGCTCTGTATCGATGCAAACATGGGAATGAACTCTGTACATGTGCAGACGTGTGCTATATACGGAAAAACAGGACAGATTTTTTATTGACTCAAATGGAAGCGCTGTTCGTTCATAGTAAACATCTGGCGTCATTTTTTAATTGTCTTCTAAATGGTATTTGCGGAAGTATTTATTGATCACCATTTTCGTTAATAGGATGAGATAAAAAAATGTAGATTTCTAGATGATGTGAATTTTCCAATAGAAGTATTATAAAGATAAGAATATAAGCTATTGTCCATTTGTGGCTATAGACGCTAATAAATAAGCAAGGTGACGTAATAATAATAGATAAGTTTACAGAATAAGTGATAACTATTGGGACATAGGATAAGGGCAGATTGCTTGGACCAAAATACGGCGATAGGACCAGATGTGCATCCATAAAATATTGCTGTGGGAAAAGATTTGACTGTATATTTATCGATTTTCATCAAAGTCGTCACAAAGGTATAATTTTATACAGGGAATATTATTTAATGCGAAGGATTTTTGATAATTGGTACTTTTGTTTGAACATGGTATTTTTATCCGTTCTCGAGAAAAAACGTAATTTAACAGGGGGGATCTTAATAGTATATTACGTAACGAGTGCGGAAAGTGACATTTTTCACACGGGTGGGAAGTATTGTCTCACGAGGCGCAAGCCGAGTGACACACTTCCACGAGTGCGTAAAATCACTTTCGCACAAGTAATGTACACTATTTTTCCTATGACCATGCGATAATTGTCAGAAATGTTCTTTAATGTGAAGGGTTTTTGATAGATACTTATTTCACTTCACAAAAACTATTTCTATGCTTTGTGTTATAATTTGAGAATAAGTATAATTTATTATTTTCCACTTCAATAATAAGAATATATTTTTTACGATCACGCGATACATTTACGAAATATGATGGTTTCATTTATTTGGAAACATTAATAACTGTACCTACAACATATGATTATTTTTGAAATAATCGGTTTGTAGTGCAAAATATTTTCAAAATAACGACATTTTAATTCCTAATGATTTGAATTTTGGAAATTCCTACAGCTATACTACAGATATACTTAAAACAAGAACATTTGACAGCTATCTTATGGTAGCTCAATCGTTAACGCGTCATGACAATACGGAGAATGCTGGAGTAGACCCCTGTTCGATTCCAGGCCGTAGCTACTTTTTTTATCACAAAATTTGGCGAATTCTGATTGTTTTTGAACATTTTTTGTGCTATATATTTGTAGTTATTACGTAGGTAAATTTAAAAAAGGAAACCACGTCAATCGAATTCATGCGAACCGTGCGATATGATATCACACTAGGGTGATATCATAGCGCACGGTTCGCGTCACTATGATTATATGAGAAACTTTCCGCCAGAGTTAAGAGTATGATATATTTTAATTTCCTATATGGTCGTAGGAAAATATTATTTCATTTATGAATAAAGTGTTTTGGACCGTCAGATAGTTTTCGCTGGTATATGACGTTCATTGTCAGTAGTAATAACCCAAGGACATTGATAATTGTTCGAAAAAATCTTATGACAGATTTCGAAAGCTTGTTGCTTGGAAACAGACCGACGCCGTAGGCGGAGGTCTGTTGCCTACAAGCAACAAGCTTGAGAAAGTTGTCATAAAATTTTTGAGCATTTATCAATGTCCGAGGGTTATTCGGATAGAAAATTTTTTGTTTCAGTATTACAACCAAATCGTGACATTTCGAAATATTAAATATTCGAAACTTCAAAATCTAAATAAATCAATATGTATCCATGGCAACGTGTGAAAATTGCCCATGGTCTGTTTTCAGTGTAATGTTGACATGATTGGCTGAGACTGTTCATATGATATAAAATGAAGAAATTTGATTGGTTTTTGGAATTGACAAAAAATTTTCAGAGAAACAATTTTTGCTGCAAGTTTATAGTCAATTGTTGCATCTTTTCAATTGAAATGTCCCGTCACATTAATTTCCCAATTGAACAAAAAATGCGTGATATAATTTGTGTATACGAACAAGAACATTTTTGCAGTCGCTCTGCAGCCAAAAAGCATGAATTGTTATATCCATGCGGAAGACCACCAAATCACAAAACTTCCAATTATTTTTTATCGTTTGTGTGAAATTGGGTCACTTCACCATAAAAATCAAGGTGGTCGTCCAAAACATATCACACCCAATCACAAAGATGAAATTTTGGTTCCACTAGATTAAAAAAATAAGTTAGGCAGTCGTCTATTATCAGAAATCTGGGAAAAAATGTCACCCTAACCACTTCCCTATTGTTTAAAATTTGCTTCCAAGAGATCTCTAATGACAGTTACCTACAGTTTGTTTTGCCAACGTATTTCCAACAAACATAATAATCGGAATTCAATTAAAAATATTATGCTCACCGGTGAAGCGAGTTTTATGAGATGAGGGGTATTTAATTGGTGAAATAACAATTATTGTGAAAAACAGAATCTCCATGCTCTGGAACAAAGACATTTTCAGCACAAGTCAAAATTGAATACTAATTTGGTAGTCATATGCTGTGCCTGTTGATTTAAATGTTATCATTTTTTTTTCTCGCAAAATATTTTTAGTGATATTTTGGATAGTCTGTCACTAGCTGTAAGAAAGAAAATGTGGTTCATGCAGAATAGAGCTTTGCCTGGCGGAGGAAGTGGTTTTGGATGGGTACCAAAAAGTCCTGAGTATAACCCACTCGATTTTCATGTTTCGGAACATAATATACTCCAATACTATGAACTCTTCAATTGAGTTTTTCTCGAAAGTGGATAAGAATATCCTATTCAAACAAGTTAGTGAATTTCACGTAGGAATGATGGTTATATAATATTTTTCAATTAAACGCACTGAAAAATTTTGTCAAAAAAGTTATCAGTCGATTTCATCATCAGAAATCCTTCAAGTGGTTCCCCCTGTCACAAAATGTGAAATAGTAAATCAGATAATATTTTCTGTATAAAAGTATCCCACTAAGTTTTATTAGCAATTGATAAATAGATAGTAAAATTATTAGCAGAAAACTGAAAAAAAAATTCTACTTCAACGCCCATTAGGCATATTTGGTCCTATCGCCATATACTGGTAAAAACAATCTGCCATTACTGCCATTAGCCCATACCTAGTTATGATTCACTTTGCAATTATATTACATAAGTAGAAATCGGAGCGAATAACTTTAAATAAATATATATTCCACTGAAATAGAACGTTAGATCTGAACACAATTATACATGGTGAGGGACATAGGGACATAGGCTAAGGGTAGATTGTTTGGACCAAAATATGGCGAAAGCACCAGATATACCTCAATACTGTGGGAAAAAATGAATGGAATTTAAGTGAAATTTTTTTTTTCGTTTTTTTGCTAATAATTTCACTGTATGTATTGTCGATTACTATCAAATCGGCACAGAGGATAATTTCATACAGGCAATATTATTTTATGTATTATTAGACATTTTGTTACAGGGGGAGCCTCGTGTCGTGAAGGATTTCTCATGATGAAATTGACTGTAAACTTTTTTTGACGAAACTTTTCAGTGATTTTCATAAAAAAATATGACATAAACGTAATATTGAGATAATTTAATCAATCCACTGCAAGTATCCCAAATTATCCACTGTATCCTTGTTCGTGATTCATTCTGTATAACAACAAACATAACATTGAATATTCGAGGCGAAGAAAGTTTCATTGGAAACAATCTTTTGGAAGATTTGGAAGATTCTAGCATACCGATTCGATTTGATTTGATTAGGTGACCTTTTCAGATGTATTGTTATCCTCTTAATCTACATTGAATTGTTCAGTTCGACTTATTTTAAATAGTCAATCAGCCTCGAGATTGAACTTTTGATATTATTTCTTTCCGGTGGCTTCGCATCGTCTATTACAAGAAATCGGATGGTTGTCATAAACAAGATTTGAATGAAAAGCCTTTCGCATCCCATTCGGCCTCTGATTTATAATACTCACTAACAATATCATAGTCTACTTGAAATGATGAATGATAACTACACCACAAGGAGCAACAAAAGAAATTGATGAGATAAACTGAATAACCTGTATTTTTAATGAAAATTGACTTTATTTTCGATATATGTTTACTTAAATTGGAAAATGTATAATAATTTATTTAATATAATTTCAATAAACCAGGAAAACTCACAAATTCCGATTTATTTGCATATAAGTATAAAATACATTATTCGCTTGAATAGTTGAATGAATTATTTTGTGCTTTTAATAAATACGGCGGATTAAAAATTACTGGCTAGTGAAAATCGTGAATTCCAAAATTATATTCGCTGTTTATATAAGCATATTATAACCATATTAATTAGTAGGTACTGTCCCAATAACCAAAAATAATCCCACTTTTTTCAGCATTAGCTGCTAGTATTTTTGGCATTCAAAAATTCTTGACCATAAATTGGAATCATTTCGCTGTTATTTAATGAATATATTATAAAGGTGAATCAAAAAATACCATACCTACTCCTTTCTTTCATTTCTGAGATGAAAATTTACGCGTATTCCATATTATAATCCCTAGGTATGATCGAATGCATCAGATGTCATTGCTGTTGATTTACTATACAAAACCTGAATTGGAAAATTTTATAATACAGGGATTATTTCATCTGTTAATTTCTTGAGATGAAAACAATATCATATCACGCTATAACCGCAAATCTTAAATTATTTTTTTTTTCCAAATGAAGTTAACCTATTGATGCTCATTTGGTATTGCTCGCACAGTATACTAACCTAGATTATTTGTTGATTAAGCAAGGTTTTTGAGCATAGTTAGAAACTACAAACAATGATAATTTCATTGAATTTGAAAGCTATAGACATCGCTTGATAAAATTTAGTATATGAGATATACAGAGTGGAAACCACTTATGGAGTAAAATTCTTTATGTCATTATTTCAGAAAATTATGAAAAATGCCGAGACACGTCAACTTTTGAATTGAGTTGTGCGTTATCTGAACATACATACATAAATGTACAGGGTGATTCACGCAAGTATGCCATAGTCGGTGTTGTTTTTTTTATTGAAACATCCTGTATGTTTGCATATATTTTTGAAATCCTCTTAATGAACCGATTCCAACAAACTTAATAATGTATGGTCAATCATGAATTATACAGGGTGAAATTTTTATTTTTACAGTTATTAAACACATACATAAAATACCTAATGTATTTGATTTTAATACATTGAAATAAGTGCTAAAAATGTTCTTCACCTAGTTGTTGGCAATAGCACAGTCTCCTATAGAACTCCTCCTTAACTTTGTCGAAAGTTTGAGGTGAAATATTCCGTATTTTTGTAGTTATCCTGTCTTTGAGGTCTACAATGCTAGTTGGTCGTGTTGCATATACTTTGTTCTTGAGATAACCCCACAGAAAAAAATCTAACGGCGTAAGGTCTGGCGAACTAGCTGGCCACTCAATAGTACCTCTTCGTCCAATCCATTTATAGGGAAAGATTCCATCTAAATAAGCTCTTACCATTAAAGCATGATGGGGTGTTGCCCCGTCTTGCTGGGACCAAACATTTTCATAAGGTTAGGTTAGGATCTATTGCGTTGGGATATAAGTTTGCCAACGCAGAAATAACTTCATTTTTAAGCATATTTGAATATTTTTCAGCTGTAAAATTCCCATCTATAAATATAGGACCAATAATATGGTCGCCTATGATACCGGCCCAAACGTTCACCTTTTGAGGGTACTGAGTATATGTCTCACGCATCCAATTAGGATTCTTCGCTGACCAATATCTACAGTTCTGTCGGTTCACCTCTCCATTCAATGTGAATGTTGGTTCGTCAGAAAAAAGAATGGTACCCAGAGCTATCTCATTTCTGTTCAGCTTATTCATCAATCTTCCGCAGAAATTCATTCTATCTGGATCGTCTTCTCTTAATTCCTGCACGAAAGTTAATTTGTAGGGATGAAGTTTTTCTTTATGAAGACATCTTAGAACAGTTGTATGACTAACATTATTTTCACGGGCGAGTTGTCGTGTACCTGAAGTTGGATTCTCTTCGACACTCAACAAAATATCCACTTTCACATCATCTTCAACGAAGTGTGGTTTTTTTCCAATGGTTTGACATGTCCAAGTTCTCTGAATTGTGCATGAATTTTTAGACACAGTATTTTGTAAAATATAAGGCAATTCGGGATACCTGTGATTAAATAAGTTTGCCACTTCAACTTGACTTCTGCAGTTATCCCCGTACCCCATCATCATTAAAATCTCAATTCGGTGAGTCTCAGTTAAATATATCATTGAAATGTCGACAGGGAAAGAGTGTTTGACAAAGATTTCACTTTTTCAGTATAAACTGTCAACACATCAACAACTGACAGAATAGAAAACAATCCACATTATTTACCGATTTAAAACATTCCACATTATTCACCGATTTTGTCTAATTAATGGCGTTTTTGGGCAATTTTCAGGTATTTATGATAAAATTTATGGGTGTAGCAGGTTTTGTCCAATATACCAATACGTCCAATAATTAGTTAGTTCAGATTTTTGATAAATCCATATTTAGCTAAAAAAAAGTACCAATATTTCAAGTGTAATGAATTAATAATTTTAAAATTTCACCCTGTATAATTCATAATTGAACATACATTATTTAGTTTGTTGGAATCGGTTCATCAAAAGGATTTCAAAAATATGCAAATATACAGGGTGTTTCATTAAAAAAAAAACACCGACTATCGCATACTTGCGTGAATCACCCTGTACATTTAAATTCAGGTTTACATAACGCACAACTCAATTTAAAAGTTGACATGTCTAGGCATTTTTTATAATTTTCCAAAATAATGACATGAAGAATTTAATTCCATAAGTGGTTTCCATACTGTATAAAATGTGTAGTTTTTTTTGGTAAAGCTATTTTATTTTATGTGCTCTACTCTGCCCAAAATATTCATGCCAGTGCTCTATGCTTTACGCGAAGCGATTTTTCATTCGCAGGTCTAATGATCTGGACGACAGTTTGAATTGATTGATTGAATTTTCAGTTAAGGTGAAAATGTCAAAAGTGACATTTATAGTTCTCGATCAGTTTGAAATATAGTTTTCCTACAACCTCGATAAATGTTCATTTTGTAACCGTATCTTCAATCATAAACAAGTATATTTTGTACAGAATTTGTTTTGAATTTTGCATCGGCTGCTAGGCAAGCTGCTAAGCAACAAATGCGAAATGGAATATTTCGTGTTAAGTTTAGGTTCCACTCTAAAATCACAACGACTACGGCTTGTCAAATTATAACGTCCAGCGACAAATTGATGAAATGTCAGCAGATCGTTTCTGTCAAAGTTTTAGTAGGTAACGAGTAACTTCATAGTTGTTTTCTACAAATAAACATTTATAGGTTTCTATTTCTGTGTACCCATTAGAAATAGCAATGAAAAAAAATTACATATCCCTTCAATTCATATTTCAATTCTGATAGAAAGCCCATTAGCGGGGAATCCGGAGTAATGAAATATTATCAGTTTATTTCTCTTAAAGCTTTTGCAATGTATGCATGTATTAAACGTGAACAATATGTTGTCATAGAAAAAGTATAGTATGCATCTCGCAACAAAATGATCATTGTGCGTATGAATTGCAGCACTTGCCTTCGGCTCGTGCTGCAAATTTCATCCTCGTGCAAAATGGGCATCATTTTGTGCATTGCATAAAATACTATTTTGCGCAATAGATATTTTTTGTTTATTCACAGCATCGGTTGTCAGGACGGTAGGTTGTGTTTACTGGTTTATAAGTCTAACACGTCGGTGAGTGAGACTCACCGTTCAGACGTCGGTAAGTGAGGGTTGAGCCGGCCCTGTTCCAGCAAATTTTCTCACTCCCATTTTTTATATTCTTACTACTACAACACAAGTCTAGTGTGAGTATTTTATAATTAGAATTCCCATTTAACAAACATCTAGTTCCAAATTATATATTATTGTTATCTGTAATCTCTGTTACGTTTAAATTTTTTTAATCCTGTATGTCATCCAATACTATTTCTTCTTGTGCAGTAGTGTGTATAAGCTTTCATGAAAGAAAGCAACAAAGTAAAAGTGTGTTTATCTGAAAATGAGATTTCTTTTTGAAATAAAACGGAATGAAGACAGAGATGCGAGAAAGAGTGTTGAAATGATTTGTGCCCGTTTCATCAAAAGACCGACCATTATCCAGATATCACTTTATGACGACATTGAAACCATTAATCTTTTTAGATGTAAAATTATATCCAGAAGCCAAGTTATCTCTTAGATAAATGAAAATGTTGTGCTTGCGAGTATTGGTATATCTGGATAACGATTTATGAGTAGACACGAACGTGCTCAGCTAGCAGTTCAAGGGGATTTTAACAAACCTTATACAATATTTTTATCTTCAAATAGTAGCTTAGACTAACTCACATTATTTTTTTAATTGGTAGTTTGATCGTTCACTTTGATAGTAAATTAAATCTATATTCTCCGAATCTGCATAAATATCCGGATATAATTTTTAGTTATGAATATATCTTTGATATAATTATGATTTTTCAAGTTATCCAATGAATATTCAAGAATGGAAGAATAATTGATATAGAACAAAGTGCTATTGAATTCACACTACAATTTGGTCAACCTTTATCTATTGCAACCATAGAAAGTAATAATTGGGCTCTAACTGTGAATTTGTAGTTTTTAAAATAAATGTGTGCCTCTTTAAACAAATCGCTCACTACGCCCAGCTACTGGTATAACATCGATCAGATTAATAATACTTTTAAAGTGGATTCGGTTTGTGATTTATCTTTTGCATTGGTTCATAACATTTCACATTTTTAAGAGGTAACGGTAAGTCATCAATATATTTTTAATGTTTTTTTTTTTCATCGAGATGAAGAATAAAGTGTTTTATGGAAGTGTCACAACCGATTTTTTACAGATGGAATCGTATTATATTTATCGCTGTAGTTTTAGATTGGATTCATGGATTATATTAGTGCATGAAAGAACGTGACTTATTAATGATATCGAAATCGAGGTTGGAGTCAGTTTGCATCTGTATTCCATGCAGAAATGTACGATATTCATACGTATTTGCAAATGAAAATCGGAAGTATGAGTATATAGTCAAAAAATCCCCATACTGTCATATAGTCAGGGCAACACTGAAATTCATAACACGTCCCCTAATCGGATAATCAACTCATTGCTGACATAGTGTTTGGATGACAAGCGTCAATCAGTGGAGAACTCCATTGCACAGTGTGGCGCCTGAGAACAGTAAACCGACAGACATAGAAACAGGGGGTTCATTGTTAAAAATAACAACTCTATCAGTCGTTAATTTGACTTGGTAGAAAAAGTGTTGCCAGAATAAAGGAAATTTACCATAAAATTACAAGTCTCGACGGGTAATTGAAGACCCGCAAAGCTTATGGAGAAGACGAGGAATTTTTTTAAAATTACGATTTTGAGTGATTCTTAGACCTTGGAAAATGTCTAGTGTTGAAAAGTGTTAATTTTTTCCCCAGAATATATCATACATATTGTGTTCTCGGTATTTTTTTGTTAGCTTCTTGCTATTTTGCAATTTATTTGTCAATAACAAATTACTGACTACTCGTACGCAAAAAAGTCACCTAGGTTTTTTTGTTTGGAATAACTCGATGCAATAGACTTAATTCTGGCACCTCTTTGTGGTAGGTAGGTTACCTCAATTCTCTATGCGTTAATTCTGGGGGAGGTTCAGTAAGATGTGCTCCAGTATCGGCTAAAACGGATGCTGACGTAAGTCTAAGGCCCTGTATAATCCTCTACATCTCCATTTGGCAATACTTCTTGGTATTTTACTAAATGTATGAATTCCCACAACTTCGATTGAACACTATTATATTTTCCCTGGTGTAAGTTTTCGACTTTTTTGCAGTATACCCTTTGTTTGGTTTCTTCAGGAAATTGTGAGTTTGGGTTGTTTGTTAATGTGAACATATTGTTTTGTTGTGAGTGTTTTGACCATTTTATATGTGGACCACTGAGTAGAACTCCTCAAAATTTTTGATTTTCCAGAAAAATAGGCAAGTACTACGTTTTCCGTGAGATATTTCGCCTTTTTCTGATGGCACCATTGCATGAATGTTTCATACTGAGTTTTTAGAACGGTCACATTGCTCTCCTCGGTGAGGTCAAGCGGTGTGAATTTAAGTAAATCATCATTGATCGAAGATAATCAATAATTACTGTTAAAACTGGACGATAATTGAGGGGTTGTGTTAATAGAACTATCAACACTGACGTGGGTACAGTTACACCTAGAAAGTTGTTAACTGTCTACCCCTGATCGCCCAGAAAGTGTTTTATAGTACGGAACTGGCTCTTTCGGCGCATGGAACTTACTAAACGTGACATTCAATACGTAAATATAGAAGGATCTTATTTCAGAAGTAGTGGTCAAAAAAGATTATTGACCAGTTTCTTTGAATAATTCAATGTCTTTTGTCGAATGAAAACGATAATTTCCATTCTTGTTCGATGAAATTTTGACTTCAAAAAGTTGGTCAGTTAACGAGACATCAACGGAGCGTTAATTGCATCTTGAGACGTAGTTGACTTCAACCACTGCTTGGAAATTAATAGTACTGAATCCGATAAATGAGACGACTCCGACGAACTTCCTTCACTATTCGATATGGAAAAAAAAACTATTTACACTGTTTTGTATTTCTGCCACAGATGTTAGCTATCATGTCACCCCTGTGACTTCCACAATTAACCAAGTATTGGAAAAATAGGAATTTGTTGTTTTATTCAGAATCAGGTATTACAAATTTGAAGTTAAGAACCCATACCTTCACAAGCCTGTGGGAGCGAAACCATGCCACGAAGGCGGCGAGAGGTTCGCCCTGTTTATTTTTCGCCTTTTGAGATACTCAAGAAATACTGATTATTTCTTATCTGATCTGTACTGTGAGTGAACAAGTTAGAAACTTAACAAAACTGATGCAGTGAAAAAATTATTCGAATCATGGCAGAGAAAACCTACAGCAACCGAAGATAAATATTTAAATGTTTGTTTCATATTAGAGGTATGTCTAAATTTGAGTAGTAGGAAAATTAGGAATTTCAGAAAATAGTAACGACGATTACAGCAGATTCCCAAAATGTTCAATAGCTTCAACAAGCCATGCGATTTTTGAAACTTTGCAATACATTTTGCAATATCAATTCTTCTAATCCCTGTGGAAACATATCTTTCAATACCTGAAGGGTATTTGGTTTTGTTTTAAAAAAGATGTTTTTAAGTGCAATCCTTTGCCGAGATAATTGTGGCGTTTCATACTTAAAAATAACTCTGTATAAAAAAATTTGTAGGAGAAAGTTGCTATGGAAAAATATATCTATACTAAACAGCAGGTGTCGATATACTACAAGACAAAACTATGTCTAATTGAAACTCCCGTGGATATCCCCAAGGCAACATGATGTGGTGTCCATGTTTACAGTATCGGCGAAGGAAGCTTAGTAATTATTGTTGATCTAACCATGAAATCGTTGGAGTCGTGCAGTAAATAATTTAATGACTTGATAATTACCTCTTGTAACGGAAACGATTTACCAAGTGTACTCTCGCCGAAGTATTGAAAGAGGAAAGTATGTATCATATTCATTCGCTTAACCTTAATCCATTCAATTAATTGTGTGTTGTTCATTTCAAATCATTATATGGGGTATCTTCAATGATTGCATCATTTCGAAGTAATTCACAGGGTTTTAATATTGTAATTAATTTCAATGAATTGTGAGTATTTGGTGTATTTGGATAAATCAAACAAACAATAACAATAACTTATGCCAGTTCAACACCTCTTCTGCACTAATTTTTGCTGTTTGTAATCCAAAAATTATTTCCAATTGTGCTTGGCGGAAGGGTTGCATGAGCTACATTGCTATCGTATTTCTTGAATTATATCTAGCGAAGTTGAGATACTTCATGTGGTGAAGTATTATGTTTTACCAAGAACAATTGAGATTAATTAAGTGCAAAAATTGATGGGCGTTTGATACATTGGAGAAATTATTATGTTGAGAGATTTCAAGAATCACAACATCCATTTTTATCCACCTCTAGTATGCGTTGCTCCTCTCGATTCTGCCAATTTAGTTCAACTTGATTTAAAATCACGATTGACAGCTGATTGAATATTAAAAACCTTTCTTAGCGAATGTGATTTTTTAAGCTAATTTGGATGCTCTCGAAATAATGGACAAATTCCCGATATGCTACACACTCGATCTAATCATTTTGACGACAAGAAAAAATTTACATTTTTTCAAAGATTTCAAGTGACGACGCAATGTTGTGTACGGGTCTTAGGATTGTAAAAAATAGTGCCGAAATTGGAAAACTTGCGTCACTCCCATGAACCAGCAGCAATTTGGCTTAATATCTGCGCTAAGCATTTGAGAACCATTACTAATATCTGAAGCCTGTTGTTTCCTTTGTATTTTCTGGTTAACCGTTCACATTTCACGTGGAAGACAGCTAACTGTCACTTAATGCAAAGGCAAATCTGGAAAGACATCAAGAAGTTACTAGTACTAGACTCTTCAAATGTTGCCATAGACGCAATACGTTGAGCGGCTCCCCACTAAGCGATGCTGCAGCGGTTAAGCTTAGAGAAGTGCTCAATTTCCAAACGGTGGATTGGAATGACAGAAAAGTGTTGAGTCTCTTATATCCAGACTTGGGAAGAATTGTAGTGCTACATAAGGACATTTTGTTAGCTCCAGAACTCCTCTAGAGAAAATAAAATAGACATTGCCGGAATTCAGTTTTTTTATAATGCATTCATTTCATGTAGAACCTGTATAATTTCTGCATTTTGCTGGTTGTCAAGTTTTTTTGTGTCAGGTAGTGCCACGAACTTAGACGTTGAAATACAAATATTAAGAATATTGTGGTTCAATTTCCCAAAAAATTCTATCTACTGGAAACACAACCAAACAAATAGTCATCAACTATTCTTCTCCTGTAATATTTTCGGTTACTTGAATAAAACCTGTATCATGTTAACAATCCCAATTGGCTTTTAGCATTCCAGAAGATGCTAAAATATAGATATGTAAGTGAGCGGAACATTCTGAGTGCAATGAATGGCCACATTCAATTGCTCACGATTCAGCCTGTTTCCCGTCGTTAATTTTTACTACCGTGCAATTACCCGATGGCTGCCATTCTAATATTCAGTATGCAACCGTCTCTGTCCCTTAAAACCTCCCAAACATCCCCTGTACTACTGTTTTAATTGACGGGGAATATGTGTTTTTTTTGTATGATGTCTAGTAATTGAGCTTTATGGACATGTTTTGAACGGAATAACTGAACCGAAATTATTGTCGATTCAGTAACGGAAGCCCAGACACTTCAGCATATACAATTAACATTTAAAATGCTTATAGCACAATGATGGTTATATCAATGGGAACAATTATCTTGATATTTATAACAATTAACCGGTGTCTTTCTATTTAAATGATGAGTTGCTATTCCGAAATAAGTTGTTGATGTATCCTGTTATGTTATACTAATTGAGAGAGTACAATTAATATTATTACCACATTGAATAACTCAAAATGGAATGATTTGTACATATTATACATTATTACCGGGCGAACTCCAAATATCACAGTTATATGAGCTTTGGGTGGAAAGAAAATTTTCTTGCGAATCTCGAAACTGGATAATGTTGCACGTAGCTTCACATTTAAACTCCAATAATTCGTATTTCAATAGACATATAAGTCAGTGTATTTGTCTTTAAGTACTTCTTTGGGTGCATCGATTTCGAGCGGTACACTTTTTACAAGGAATGAATGTCTCAATAATACACATAGATTCAAAAGTTTTGCATCAACCTAAATCTACGAAAAAAAATGTGTTCATTATAAATGTATCAGAGATTAATCAAATAATTAGTTTCAATTAAAAAGACGTGTATATTTGTCAAAAAAATTTATTATCCAATAATAAACTTGCTTTAAACATAAAAATTATTATTAGAAATTAAATGAATTAAAAACAAATTGATTCTTTTTAAAGAAAAGGTTGAGTGAGAACTTGCATGAGAACTTTTGATAAAGAGTATTTTCACCTCTAGAATTTATGCAAGCTTGAAGTCGCCTGCCCATGCTGTTTACCAAATTATTGATATTCTGTTGAGGAATATTTCGCCATTCTCCTTGGGCCGCATGAACAAGCTCTTGTACACTCCTGGGTGGATTCCTGCGTGCTGCCACTGCCCTGGCAAGCATGTCCCAAGCATGTTCTATGGGATTCATGTCAGGAGATGGGGCAGGCCAGTACAAACGATTGATCCCTTCAGTTTCAAGATACTCATTAACAGCTCTGGTCCGATGAGGTCGGGCGTTATTGTCCATAAAAACGAAGAAATTGCCAACAGCTGCGCGCCATAGTCTCAGGTGAGGATGTAGAATCTCTCTGAGATACCTATCACCAGTCATCGTTCCCTCCACATGAATTAATTCTGTGCGATCATTTAACATGATACCAGCCCAAAACATAGCGCTTCCTCCTCTGAAGGGTGGCACGGAGCGAGCATGGGCAAGCTGAGCAACTCTCGTTGGATCCCGCCACACACGTATTCGATGGCTATCTTGTACCAAACAAATCCTTGTCTCGTCGGAGAAAAACACCGAATTCCAAAATTCTCCAGGCAAGGCCGCGTGTTCTTGAGCCCACTGTAGTCGGCGAACTCTGGGCTCAGGTTGTAGTATGGGCACTCTTATTGGTCAGCGACACCTCAAACCTGTCGCATGTATTCGTCTTCGTAATGTCGAGATCGATACTTGAACTCCCAACGCATGTCTCATATCTCTTTGGAGTGCTGGTATTGCCATGGTCGGGTTTCTTCGGATAGTTAAGTGGATATAGCGGTTCTGCCGCTGATCAGTAACACGCCTTCTACCGCTTCTAGGTCTATCACGGAGAGAATTGGTCTGGAGATACCGGTTTCATACACGAGACCCATCACTTTGCCAAACGCCAACTCTGTTTGCCACGAACCTTTGAGAATGACCTTCTTCAACAAAAGCCACTATTCTTGCACGGTTGATCTCAGTTATGACTTGACGATTCATGTTTGCACTTAAAATCGTAAAAATCAAATGCCTTGAACGTTAAAATGATCGCACTAAAAATGTTATCTTACAAAAAAAACTGTAAACATCTGTATATTGCAAAAAATATGGAACATATTGAAATGGTAAACATTGATGAACAAGCCAAAAAAAATTGTTAGCGCAAAAAAATTCCTTCACATCCGAAGAAGGTGATGCAAAACTTTTGAATATATGTGTATATTTCCAAATTTTAACATTTCCAATTGAATATAGTTCAATATTCACGGCCATTATTTCTTTATCGAATGGTGAGAAAATAATTCTACATAATAACAAAGTGTAGATGGGTATGATGAATCCTCTCAAGCAATTTGAGATTTTTTTTATAACAAAAATTGAGAATTTGGTTTATTGAAAAAAAAAAAACTACAACAATATAAGTTCAAAATGTATTCTTTTTCATTGGTAGACCATTTTACCGCTTTAAAGCACGCCTCAGCGTGTTTAAATCGAACTTTAAAACACGCGCGTTTTTTAAAGTTACCATGGCAACATCAACAACTCGAGAAACGAAGTCTAAATGACAATTATTGATCTGACAGGAGTACTTTGTAACGTCAAAACCTTGATTCGAACAATATTTAACAATTTCAATTTTATAAATGAAAATGTAAAGTACAGTTGGTATTATTTAAGATATTAACATTTCGATTTTTCAAATCGGATGGTATTTAAATTGATACTATTAACATTCTCAGATCTCAATGAGGTTGAACTTCCATCAAAATGCAAATTAGTTGAAGTTTTCCTCATTTCCATGACAACGCAATTAAACCATTTTACATTATTAGTTCTTATTTCCATTTCTTGTTGTTGTAGTAGTAATAGATACCAGTATTTATAATTTCAAAGTGCACCAATGAAAAAATAGCGTTAAGTATTCGTGGATAACTGGTCTCTTAAACACTTGCTCTATTTTGCGCGTGTTTTAAAGACCTCAATATCCACTTATACTTTAATATACTATCGGATTAGCCAATTATGTGTATTTTCTAATAGAAGTAATTACTTCCGTGAAAAATTGTACTGAATTTTCCCCAATTTTGGTGAAGAAAATTTTTTTTGTCTCTATGCAAAATCTCATCAAAATCAGTCCAGCCCTTCAGGAGTTCAGTCCATTGCAGCGATATACCTACGGAGACCAATAACTGCGAATCTGAACGATTCAGGAATTCACTGAAGCACACACACGAAATTTTATCTGAATCGGTACAGCCGTTCAGAAGTTCAGTATGAACTCGATTGCAGCAGCACTCACTGGTACCATTACGAGATGGAGTCCTTTTGAATATTTTTCAATCAACTAATATTATGTGTTAGTATCGTATTCAACAGATTTCCGTTTTGATATCAACATATATTAATTCAAAACTGAAAAATGTTCGAAGCAAATGTGCGGTGTTATGACTAACTCACCCCAAGCATTAGGACGGTTAGGATTAGTTAGAAACTAGACGATTCAAGCGCAGAGCCTTTCTGTCGACTATTCACTGTAGTTATATTGTGATATACTTTGTTTAAAAATGTTCAAAGTATATCTTCAGGTTCTGTTAATTATAATTATACCTTACATACTTCCAATGAATAAAGCAACTTATTCGTTCAGCATAACTTTATTTAATAATCATTAAAATTTATGTCTACAAATCTATAACCATTCCAAAAATGCTTACACTACAATAAATAAATAAGCACCTGGCAACAGTAGGGACGTGTACTAAATTCCTGTAGTTCATTCAACTACATAATTCGCGCATTTCTAAGTATTGACCAATTATCAATTAAAACAATATATTTTACGAAATATATTTTTGTCTATTCACTACAATATGATTGGCCGGCTTAAGGTCGATAGGCGAGTTGGGGCTAGTACGTCATACTGCATTACACCAATGAGAGCAGCCTTCACAAATGGAGATAAAAACTGTATGTTTACAATGGAAATTATTGAATTCAATACAATTGGCGAAAACTACGAAGTGGGCGACATCTGTTAATTTCCTTTCTAACTTCAATAAAGGTGAACAACAAAATCAGATGCCAATAATTTTGTTGTGTCATTTAAAATCTGTGATTTAAAATTTGAGTATAACCTAACCTAAACACCTTCACAAACTGTGACAGACTACTGTCATGCCATCAGCTGACCGGCCGCGTGCCTTTGTTGTTCACCTTTATAGCAGCCATATTGAAAAATTCAGTGCCATCTATTGACACGTGATTTTCTCCAATATTCATATTATGAAATAAATTAAATTGAATAATTACATCATATAGTAGTTTTTAGTCATGGCACAATTATGCTGGTTTTGAAAATAAGCGTTCTTCCCCATTGCGAATACAAACCATCCAGGTTCTCACTAAACACAACACAAAACAAAATTTTGTCAAAATCAGCCAATGAGCTCATGAGTGGCTCAGTGTGGATTATTATACATATTTAAAAATAATAATTCGAGTTTCCATGGGCAGGAAAGCAAATTCTAATCTGTTATAATTATGTGGAAGTATGAAAAATGCATGCAAATTTCAAAAGATTCTGTGGGATAGAATATAATAATAGGTCAGCGGGTGCACCCCTAAAATAACGCATAGAAAATCGGAGTAACCCACCACGAAGAGGTGTGAGAATAGAACCTATTGCAGTAGGTGTATTAAGGTATTGTTAACAAAAAAACCCCAGTGATTTTTTCGCGTGAAAGTGGTCGGTAAGTTTATATCAGTGAAAAAGTATAATGTTCACCGATTCACCCAGTGTTTCTGTGTCTCTCGGTTGAATGTTTTCAGGGTTTCATACTGGTGGAAAAAACATGAAATTAGATAACCGTCGATTTATTCTGATTCTGAGTATGAAAACTAAAGACCACGAATAAAAGAGCTCAGCCCTTGTCACTTCACATCATAGAGGTAATACAAATAGGGGCAACAAGCCATAGGCCACTGTCGCACATGGTACAAACTTGCAAATCGATGCTACAGGGAACATTGAAAATCTTAGAATTTTTACAAAACTAGAACTAAGACTAGTACTTAGATGCACTCCTTAGATACAACTTAATTTTCAAAAAAATATGGCATAACAATCCAAGCGGTACTTAGGGTTGATAATCAACAGTGAAAATACAAGAGCTTTTTTTTATCGGATAAACTTCTCTTTGCAACGAAACGGTTTTGCCAATCACTAATTTTACGAGAAAAACTGACATGATAAAATCGCGACACCGAAGGTGGAGCGATTTTATCTAATGTCAGTTTTTAGAGCAAATTTAGTGATTGGCAAAACTTTGAGTTAAGAGAAATTTATCTGATAAAAGAAAAGATCGAGTGTTTTTTGGCAAGATAAATTAACGATAGAATATATGGATGAACAAAAACAATAATTATCTTTATTAACCAAACTTGAGACTTATTGTCATTGTGTAAAAGTGACGTCCGCTTACTAGATATTGAGGAAGAGTTTTTATCGCGATAAAAAAGGATGCACCTTTTTTATCGATGTCAAAGTGACAATAACATTTCCAGGTATATGACATTTTAACATTGGAGTTAATTTATCAACAGTAAAAACACAAGAGCTTTTTTTTATCGGGAAAATTTCTCTTTGCAACGAAACAGTTTTGCCAATCACTAATTTTATGAGAAAAACTGACATGATAAAATCGCGACACCGAAGGTGGAGCGATT